>JANJGN010002444.1:0-70942 GCA_026770705.1 Isurus oxyrinchus
AACCCCATGTGTAATCTAACACTGATAGCCCAAATAAACCCGGTGTAATCCTCACACTGATAGCCGAAATCCCACTTGTGACCTCACAATGATAGCCCAAAACCCCCTTGTAACCTCTCACTGATAGCCCAAATCCCCCTTGTAATATCATGCTGACAGCCCAAATCCCCTTGTGACCTCACACTGATAGCCCAAATCCTCTTGTGTCATTTCACACTGGAAGCCCAAATTCCCACTGTGTCATCTCACACTGATAGCCCAAATCCCCCTGTGTAATCTCACACTGATATCCCAAATCCAACTGGTAATTTCACAGTGATAGCCCAAATCTGCCTGGTAACCTCACACTGATAGCCCAAATCCCACTGCATAACCTTACACCGATAGCACAAGATTCCCCTGTGTAATCTCACACTGATTGCCCAAATCCCCCTGTGTAATCTCACACTGATAGCCTAATCCCCCTGTGTAATCTCACAGTGATCGCCCAAATAACCCTGTGTAATCTCACAATGATAGCCCAAACGCCACTTGTAACATTACACTGATAGCACAAATCCCCATTGTGTAATCTCACACTGTTAGCCCAAATTCTCTTGCGTAATCTCACACTGATAGCCCAAAACCCCTGTGTAACCTCACACTGATAGCCCAAATCCCCCTGTGTAATCTCACATTGATAGACCAAATACACCTTGCAAACTCACACTGATAGACCAAATACCCCTTGTATCCTCACAGTGATAGTCCAAAACGCCTTTTTAACCACACACTGATAGCCCAAATCCCCCTGTGTAATCTCACTCTGATATCCAAATACCCATTGTAACCTCACACTGATAGCCCAAATCCCCTTGTAATCTCACAATGATAGCCCAAATCTCCCTATGTAATCTCACACTGATAACCCAAATCCCCCTGTGCAATCTCATGCTGATAGACCAAATCCCCCTTGTAAACTGGGACTGACAGCCCAAACATTCCGCCTTGTAACATCACACTGATTGTTCAAATCCCTCCTGTAATCTCACGCTGAGAGCTCAAAATCCCCCTGTGTTATCTCACACTGATGCCCATTTTCCCCCTGTGTCATCTCACATTGATAGCCCAAATCCTCCTGTGTAATCTCACACTGATAGCCCAAATCCCCCTATGTAATCTCACCACTGATAGCCCAAACACCCCTGTGTAATATCACAGTATTAGCCCAAATCCCCCTGATTAATCTCACACTGATAGCCCAAATCCCCTGTGTAATCTCACACTGATATCCCAAATCCCCCTGTGTAACTTAACATTGATAGCCCAAATCCCCCTGGTAACCTCACAGAGATAGCCCAAATCCCACTGCATAACCTTACACTGATAGTACAAATTCCCCCTGTGTAATCTCACACTGAAAGCCCAAATCCCCCTGTGTAATCTCACACTGATAGCCCAAATACACCCAGTATAATCTCATACTGATAGCCCAAATCCCCCTGTGTAATCTCACACTGATATCCCAAATCCCCCTATGTAATCTCACAGTGATAGTCCAAATCCGCCTTGTAACATCACATCTGAAAGCACAAATCCCCCTTGGAACCTCACACTGATAGCCCAAATCTCCGCGTGTAATCTCACATTGATAGCAAAAATCCCCCTTGTAACCTCACACAGAAAGCCCGAATCCCCCTGTGTAATCTCCGCACTAATAGCCCAAATTCCCCCTGTGTCATCTCACCCTGATAGCGCAAATCCTCCAGTGTATTCTCACACTGATAGACCAAATTCCCCTATGTAATTTCTCGGTGATAGCCCCAAATCTCATGTGTAATCTCACACTGATACCCCCAATACACCCAGTATACAGCTCACACTGATTCCCCAAATCTCACTTGTGACCTCACAATGATAGCGCAAATCCCCCTTGTAACCTCTCACTGATAGCCCAAATCCCCCTTGTAACCTCAGATTGATAGCCCAAATCCATCTGTGTAACCTCACTCTGATTTCCCAAATTCCCCTTGTAATATCATGCTGACAGCCCAAATCCCCTTGTAACCTCACACTGATAGCCCAAATGCACTTGTGTCATTTCTCACTGGTAGCCCAAATTCCCCCTGTGTCATCTCACACTGATAGCCCAAATCCCCCTGTGAAATCTCACATTGATAGCCCAAATCCCCCTTGTAACCTCACACTGATAGCGCCAATCCCCCTGTGTAATCTCACACTGATAGCCCAAAACCCCCTGTGTAATCTTACACTGATAGCCAAAATACCCCTGAGTAATATAACAGTGATAGCCCAAATGCCCCCGTGTCATCTCACACTGGTAGCCCAAATCCCCCATGTAACCTCACACTGATAACCCAAATTCCCCTGTGCAATCTCACACTAATAGCCCAAATCCCAATGTGTAATCTCACACTCTTAGCCCAAATACACCCGGTGTAATCTCACACTGATAGTCCACAGCCCACTTGTAAACTAATAATGATAGTCCAAATACCCCTCATAATCTCACAATGATAGCCAAAATCCCACTTGTAACCTCACAATGATAGCACAAAACTCCCTTGTAATCTCACACTGATAGCCCAAATTCCCACAGTGTCATCTCACACTGACAGCCCCAATTCCCCCTGTGTAATCTCACACTGATAGCCCAAATCCCCCTTATAACCTGACACTGATAGCCCAAATTCCTGCTTGTAACCTCACACTGATTGCCCAAATCCACACTATAATCTCACTCAGATAGCTCAAACTCCCACTGTGTAATCTCACACTGATAGCCTAAAACCTCCACTGTAATCTCACACTGATAGACCAAATCCCCCTATGTAATTTCTTGGTGATAGCCCAAATCCCCATGTGTAATCTAACACTGATAGCCCAAATAAACCCGGTGTAATCTCACACTGATAGCCGAAATCCCACTTGTGACCTCACAATGATAGCCCAAATCCCCCTTGTAACCTCTCACTGATAGCCCAAATCCCCCTTGTAATATCATGCTGACAGCCCAAATCCCCTTGTGACCTCACACTGATAGCCCAAATCCTCTTGTGTCATTTCACACTGGAAGCCCAAATTCCCACTGTGTCATCTCACACTGATAGCCCAAATCCCCCTGTGTAATCTCACACTGATATCCCAAATCCAACTGTGTAATTTCACAGTGATAGCCCAAATCTGCCTGGTAACCTCACACTGATAGCCCAAATCCCACTGCATAACCTTACACCGATAGCACAAATTCCCCTGTGTAATCTCACACTGATTGCCCAAATCCCCCTGTGTAATCTCACACTGATAGCCTAAATCCCCCTGTGTAATCTCACAGTGATCGCCCAAATAACCCTGTGTAATCTCACAATGATAGCCCAAACGCCACTTGTAACATTACACTGATAGCACAAATCCCCATTGTGTAATCTCACACTGTTAGCCCAAATTCTCTTGCGTAATCTCACACTGATAGCCCAAAACCCCTGTGTAACCTCACACTGATAGCCCAAATCCCCCTGTGTAATCTCACATTGATAGACCAAATACACCTTGTAAACTCACACTGATAGACCCAAATACCCCTTGTATCCTCACAGTGATAGTCCAAAACGCCTTTTTTAACCACACACTGATAGCCCAAATCCCCCTGTGTAATCTCACTCTGATATCCAAATACCCGTTGTAACCTCACACTGATAGCCCAAATCCCCCTTGTAATCTCACAGTGATAGCCCAAATCTCCCTATGTAATCTCACACTGATAACCCAAATCCCCCTGTGTAATCTCATGCTGATAGACCAAATCCCCCTTGTAAACTGGGACTGACAGCCCAAACATTCCGCCTTGTAACATCACACTGATTGTTCAAATCCCTCCTGTAATCTCACGCTGAGAGCTCAAAATCCCCCTGTGTTATCTCACACTGATGCCCATTTTCCCCCTGTGTCATCTCACATTGATAGCCCAAATCCTCCTGTGTAATCTCACACTGATAGCCCAAATCCCCCTATGTAATCTCACACTGATAGCCCAAACACCCCTGTGTAATATCACAGTATTAGCCCAAATCCCCCTGAGTAATCTCACACTGATAGCCCAAATCCCCCTGTGTAATCTCACACTGATATCCCAAATCCCCCTGTGTAACTTAACATTGATACCCAAATCCCCCTGGTAACCTCACAGAGATAGCCCAAATCCCACTGCATAACCTTACACTGATAGTACAAATTCCCCCTGTGTAATCTCACACTGAAAGCCCAAATCCCCCTGTGTAATCTCACACTGATAGCCCAAATACACCCAGTATAATCTCATACTGATAGCCCAAATCCCCCTGTGTAATCTCACACTGATATCCCAAATCCCCCTATGTAATCTCACAGTGATAGTCCAAATCCGCCTTGTAACATCACACTGAAAGCACAAATCCCCCTTGGAACCTCACACTGATAGCCCAAATCTCCGCGTGTAATCTCACATTGATAGCAAAAATCCCCCTTGTAACCTCACACAGAAAGCCCGAATCCCCCTGTGTAATCTCCCACTAATAGCCCAAATTCCCCCTGTGTCATCTCACCCTGATAGCGCAAATCCTCCAGTGTATTCTCACACTGATAGACCAAATTCCCCTATGTAATTTCTCGGTGATAGCCCAAATCCTCATGTGTAATCTCACACTGATAACCCAAATACACCCAGTATAATCTCACACTGATAGCCCAAATCCCACTTGTGACCTCACAATGATAGCGCAAATCCCCCTTGTAACCTCTCACTGATAGCCCAAATCCCCCTTGTAACCTCAGATTGATAGCCCAAATCCATCTGTGTAACCTCACTCTGATTTCCCAAATTCCCCTTGTAATATCATGCTGACAGCCCAAATCCCCTTGTAACCTCACACTGATAGCCCAAATGCACTTGTGTCATTTCTCACTGGTAGCCCAAATTCCCCCTGTGTCATCTCACACTCTCACACTGATAGCCCAAATCCCCCTGTGAAATCTCACATTGATAGCCCAAATCCCCCTTGTAACCTCACACTGATAGCGCCAATCCCCCTGTGTAATCTCACACTGATAGCCCAAAACCCCCTGTGTAATCTTACACTGATAGCCAAAATACCCCTGAGTAATATAACAGTGATAGCCCAAATGCCCCCGTGTCATCTCACACTGGTAGCCCAAATCCCCCATGTAACCTCACACTGATAACCCAAATTCCCCTGTGCAATCTCACACTAATAGCCCAAATCCCAATGTGTAATCTCACACTCTTAGCCCAAATACACCCGGTGTAATCTCACACTGATAGTCCACAGCCCACTTGTAAACTAATAATGATAGTCCAAATACCCCTCATAATCTCACAATGATAGCCAAAATCCCACTTGTAACCTCACAATGACAGCACAAAACTCCCTTGTAATCTCACACTGATAGCCCAAATTCCCACAGTGTCATCTCACACTGACAGCCCCAATTCCCCCTGTGTAATCTCACACTGATAGCCCAAATCCCCCTTATAACCTGACACTGATAGCCCAAATTCCTGCTTGTAACCTCACACTGATTGCCCAAATCCACACTATAATCTCACTCAGATAGCTCAAACTCCCACTGTGTAATCTCACACTGATAGCCTAAAACCTCCACTGTAATCTCACACTGATAGACCAAATCCCCCTATGTAATTTCTTGGTGATAGCCCAAATCCCCATGTGTAATCTAACACTGATAGCCCAAATAAACCCGGTGTAATCTCACACTGATAGCCGAAATCCCACTTGTGACCTCACAATGATAGCCCAAATCCCCCTTGTAACCTCTCACTGATAGCCCAAATCCCCCTTGTAATATCATGCTGACAGCCCAAATCCCCTTGTGACCTCACACTGATAGCCCAAATCCTCTTGTGTCATTTCACACTGGAAGCCCAAATTCCCACTGTGTCATCTCACACTGATAGCCCAAATCCCCCTGTGTAATCTCACACTGATATCCCAAATCCAACTGTGTAATTTCACAGTGATAGCCCAAATCTGCCTGGTAACCTCACACTGATAGCCCAAATCCCACTGCATAACCTTACACCGATAGCACAAATTCCCCTGTGTAATCTCACACTGATTGCCCAAATCCCCCTGTGTAATCTCACACTGATAGCCTAAATCCCCCTGTGTAATCTCACAGTGATCGCCCAAATAACCCTGTGTAATCTCACAATGATAGCCCAAACGCCACTTGTAACATTACACTGATAGCACAAATCCCCATTGTGTAATCTCACACTGTTAGCCCAAATTCTCTTGCGTAATCTCACACTGATAGCCCAAAACCCCTGTGTAACCTCACACTGATAGCCCAAATCCCCCTGTGTAATCTCACATTGATAGACCAAATACACCTTGTAAACTCACACTGATAGACCAAATACCCCTTGTATCCTCACAGTGATAGTCCAAAACGCCTTTTTAACCACACACTGATAGCCCAAATCCCCCTGTGTAATCTCACTCTGATATCCAAATACCCGTTGTAACCTCACACTGATAGCCCAAATCCCCCTTGTAATCTCACAGTGATAGCCCAAATCTCCCTATGTAATCTCACACTGATAACCCAAATCCCCCTGTGTAATCTCATGCTGATAGACCAAATCCCCCTTGTAAACTGGCACTGACAGCCCAAACATTCCGCCTTGTATCATCACACTGATTGTTCAAATCCCTCCTGAAATCTCACGCTGAGAGCTCAAAATCCCCCTGTGTTATCTCACACTGATGCCCATTTTCCCCCTGTGTCATCTCACATTGATAGCCCAAATCCTCCTGTGTAATCTCACACTGATAGCCCAAATCCCCCTATGTAATCTCACACTGATAGCCCAAACACCCCTGTGTAATATCACAGTATTAGCCCAAATCCCCCTGAGTAATCTCACACTGATAGCCCAAATCCCCCTGTGTAATCTCACACTGATATCCCAAATCCCCCTGTGTAACTTAACATTGATAGCACAAATCCCCCTGGTAACCTCACAGAGATAGCCCAAATCCCACTGCATAACCTTACACTGATAGCACAAATTCCCCCTGTGTAATCTCACACTGACAGCCCAAATCCCCCTGTGTAATCTCACACTGATAGCCCAAATACACCCAGTATAATCTCACACTGATAGCCCAAATCCCCCTGTGTAATCTCACACTGATATCCCAAATCCCCCTATGTAATCTCACAGTGATAGTCCAAATCCGCCTTGTAACATCACACTGAAAGCACAAATCCCCCTTGGAACCTCACACTGATAGCCCAAATCTCCGCGTGTAATCTCACATTGATAGCACAAATCCCCCTTGTAACCTCACACAGAAAGCCCGAATCCCCCTTTGTAATCTCACACTGATATCCCAAATCCCCCTGTGTAATCTCACACTGATAGCCCAAATCCCCCTGTGTAATCTCACACTAATAGCCCAAATTCCCCCTGTGTCATCTCACCCTGATAGCGCAAATCCTCCAGTGTATTCTCACACTGATAGACCAAATTCCCCTATGTAATTTCTCGGTGATAGCCCAAATCCCCATGTGTAATCTCACACTGATAGCCCAAATACACCCAGTATAATCTCACACTGATAGCCCAAATCCCACTTGTGACCTCACAATGATAGCGCAAATCCCCCTTGTAACCTCTCACTGATAGCCCAAATCCCCCTTGTAACCTCAGATTGATAGCCCAAATCCATCTGTGTAACCTCACTCTGATTTCCCAAATTCCCCTTGTAATATCATGCTGACAGCCCAAATCCCCTTGTAACCTCACACTGATAGCCCAAATGCACTTGTGTCATTTCTCACTGGTAGCCCAAATTCCCCCTGTGTCATCTCACACTGATAGCCCAAATCCCCCTGTGAAATCTCACATTGATAGCCCAAATCCCCCTTGTAACCTCACACTGATAGCGCCAATCCCCCTGTGTAATCTCACACTGATAGCCCAAAACCCCCTGTGTAATCTTACACTGATAGCCAAAATACCCCTGAGTAATATAACAGTGATAGCCCAAATGCCCCCGTGTCATCTCACACTGGTAGCCCAAATCCCCCATGTAACCTCACACTGATAACCCAAATTCCCCTGTGCAATCTCACACTAATAGCCCAAATCCCAATGTGTAATCTCACACTCTTAGCCCAAATACACCCGGTGTAATCTCACACTGATAGTCCACAGCCCACTTGTAAACTAATAATGATAGTCCAAATACCCCTCATAATCTCACAATGATAGCCAAAATCCCACTTGTAACCTCACAATGATAGCACAAAACTCCCTTGTAATCTCACACTGATAGCCCAAATTCCCACAGTGTCATCTCACACTGACAGCCCCAATTCCCCCTGTGTAATCTCACACTGATAGCCCAAATCCCCCTTATAACCTGACACTGATAGCCCAAATTCCTGCTTGTAACCTCACACTGATTGCCCAAATCCACACTATAATCTCACTCAGATAGCTCAAACTCCCCCTGTGTAATCTCACACTGATAGCCCAAAACCTCCACTGTAATCTCACACTGATAGACCAAATCCCCCTATGCAATTTCTCGGTGATAGCCCAAATCCCCATGTGTAATCTCACACTGATAGCCCAAATAAACCCGGTGTAATCTCACACTGATAGCCGAAATTCCACTTGTGACCTCACAATGATAGCCCAAATCCCCCTTGTAACCTCTCATTGATAGCCCAAATCCCCCTTGTAATATCATGCTGACAGCCCAATTCCCCTTGTGACCTCACACTGATAGCCCAAATCCTCTTGTGTCATTTCACACTGGAAGCCCAAATTCCCGCTGTGTCATCTCACAGTGATAGCCCAAATCTGCCTGGTAACCTCACACTGATAGACCAAATCCCACTGCATAACCTTACACTGATAGCACAAATTCCCCTGTTTAATCTCACACTGATTGCCCAAATCCCCCTGTGTAATCTCACACTGACAGCCTAAATCCCCCTGTGTAATCTCACAGTGATCGCCCAAATAACCCTGTGTAATCTCACAATGATAGCCCAAACGCCACTTGTAACATTACACTGATAGCACAAATCCCCCTTGTGTAATCTCACACTGTTAGCCCAAATTCTCTTGCGTAATCTCACACTGATAGCCCAAAACCCCTGTGTAACCTCACACTGATAGCCCAAATCCCCCTGTGTAATCTCACATTGATAGACCAAATACACCTTGTAACCTCACACTGATAGACCAAATACCCCTTGTATCCTCACAGTGATAGTCCAAAACGCCTTTTTAACCACACACTGATAGCCCAAATCCCCCTGTGTAATCTCACTCTGATATCCAAATACCCGTTGTAACCTCACACTGATAGCCCAAATCCCCCTTGTAATCTCACAGTGATAGCCCAAATCTCCCTATGTAATCTCACACTGATAACCCAAATCCCCCTGTGTAATCTCATGCTGATAGACCAAATCCCCCTTGTAAACTGGCACTGACAGCCCAAACAATCCGCCTTGTAACATCACACTGATTGTTCAAATCCCTCCTGTAATCTCACGCTGAGAGCTCAAAATCCCCCTGTGTTATCTCACACTGATGCCCATTTTCCCCCTGTGTCATCTCACATTGATAGCCCAAATCCTCCTGTGTAATCTCACACTGATAGCCCAAATCCCCCTGTGTAATATCACAGTATTAGCCCAAATCCCCCTGAGTAATCTCACACTGATAGCCCAAATCCCCCTGTGTAATCTCACACTGATATCCCAAATCCCCCTGTGTAACTTAACATTGATAGCCCAAATCCCCCTGGTAACCTCACAGTGATAGCCCAAATCCCACTGCATAACCTTACACTGATAGCACAAATTCCCCCTGTGTAATCTCACACTGACAGCCCAAATCCCCCTGTGTAATCTCACACTGATAGCCCAAATACACCCAGTATAATCTCATACTGATAGCCCAAATCCCCCTGTGTAATCTCACACTGATATCCCAAATCCCCCTATGTAATCTCACAGTGATAGTCCAAATCCGCCTTGTAACATCACACTGAAAGCACAAATCCCCCTTGTAACCTCACACAGAAAGCCCGAATCCCCCTTTGTAATCTCACACTGATATCCCAAATCCCCCTTGTAATCTCACACTGATAGCCCAAATCCCCCTGTGTAATCTCACACTAATAGCCCAAATTCCCCCTGTGTCATCTCACCCTGATAGCGCAAATCCTCCAGTGTATTCTCACACTGATAGACCAAATTCCCCTATGTAATTTCTCGGTGATAGCCCAAATCCTCATGTGTAATCTCACACTGATAGCCCAAATACACCCAGTATAATCTCACACTGATAGCCCAAATCCCACTTGTGACCTCACAATGATAGCGCAAATCCCCCTTGTAACCTCTCACTGATAGCCCAAATCCCCCTTGTAACCTCAGATTGATAGCCCAAATCCATCTGTGTAACCTCACTCTGATTTCCCAAATTCCCCTTGTAATATCATGCTGACAGCCCAAATCCCCTTGTAACCTCACACTGATAGCACAAATGCACTTGTGTCATTTCTCACTGGTAGCCCAAATTCCCCCTGTGTCATCTCACACTGATAGCCCAAATCCCCCTGTGAAATCTCACATTGATAGCCCAAATCCCCCTTGTAACCTCACACTGATAGCGCCAATCCCCCTGAGTAATCTCACACTGATAGCCCAAATCCCCCTGTGTAATCTCACACTGATATCCCAAATCCCCCTGTGTAACTTAACATTGATAGCCCAAATCCCCCTGGTAACCTCACAGTGATAGCCCAAATCCCACTGCATAACCTTACACTGATAGCACAAATTCCCCCTGTGTAATCTCACACTGACAGCCCAAATCCCCCTGTGTAATCTCACACTGATAGCCCAAATACACCCAGTATAATCTCATACTGATAGCCCAAATCCCCCTGTGTAATCTCACACTGATATCCCAAATCCCCCTATGTAATCTCACAGTGATAGTCCAAATCCGCCTTGTAACATCACACTGAAAGCACAAATCCCCCTTGTAACCTCACACAGAAAACCCGAATCCCCCTTTGTAATCTCACACTGATATCCCAAATCCCCCTGTGTAATCTCACACTGATAGCCCAAATCCCCCTGTGTAATCTCACACTAATAGCCCAAATTCCCCCTGTGTCATCTCACCCTGATAGCGCAAATTCTCCAGTGTATTCTCACACTGATAGCCCAAATACACCCAGTATAATCTCACACTGATAGCCCAAATCCCACTTGTGACCTCACAATGATAGCGCAAATCCCCCTTGTAACCTCTCACTGATAGCCCAAATCCCCCTTGTAACCTCAGATTGATAGCCCAAATCCATCTGTGTAACCTCACTCTGATTTCCCAAATTCCCCTTGTAATATCATGCTGACAGCCCAAATCCCCTTGTAACCTCACACTGATAGCCCAAATGCACTTGTGTCATTTCTCACTGGTAGCCCAAATTCCCCCTGTGTCATCTCACACTGATAGCCCAAATCCCCCTGTGAAATCTCACATTGATAGCCCAAATCCCCCTTGTAACCTCACACTGATAGCGCCAATCCCCCTGTGTAATCTCACACTGATAGCCCAAAACCCCCTGTGTAATCTTACACTGATAGCCAAAATACCCCTGAGTAATATAACAGTGATAGCCCAAATGCCCCCGTGTCATCTCACACTGGTAGCCCAAATCCCCCATGTAACCTCACACTGATAACCCAAATTCCCCTGTGCAATCTCACACTAATAGCCCAAATCCCAATGTGTAATCTCACACTCTTAGCCCAAATACACCCGGTGTAATCTCACACTGATAGTCCACAGCCCACTTGTAAACTAATAATGATAGTCCAAATACCCCTCATAATCTCACAATGATAGCCAAAATCCCACTTGTAACCTCACAATGATAGCACAAAACTCCCTTGTAATCTCACACTGATAGCCCAAATTCCCACAGTGTCATCTCACACTGACAGCCCCAATTCCCCCTGTGTAATCTCACACTGATAGCCCAAATCCCCCTTATAACCTGACACTGATAGCCCAAATTCCTGCTTGTAACCTCACACTGATTGCCCAAATCCACACTATAATCTCACTCAGATAGCTCAAACTCCCCCTGTGTAATCTCACACTGATAGCCCAAAACCTCCAGTGTAATCTCACACTGATAGACCAAATCCCCCTATGTAATTTCTCGGTGATAGCCCAAATCCCCATGTGTAATCTCACACTGATAGCCCAAATAAACCCGGTGTAATCTCACACTGATAGCCGAAATCCCACTTGTGACCTCACAATGATAGCCCAAATCCCCCTTGTAACCTCTCATTGATAGCCCAAATCCCCCTTGTAATATCATGCTGACAGCCCAAATCCCCTTGTGACCTCACACTGATAGCCCAAATCCTCTTGTGTCATTTCACACTGGAAGCCCAAATTCCCACTGTGTCATCTCACACTGATAGCCCAAATCCCCCTCTGTAATCTCACACTGATATCCCAAATCCAACTGTGTAATTTCACAGTGATAGCCCAAATCTGCCTGGTAACCTCACACTGATAGCCCAAATGCCACTGCATAACCTTACACTGATATCCCAAATCCTCCTGTGTAATCTCACACTAATATCCCAAATCCCTCTGTGTAATCTCACACTGAGAGCCCAAATACACCCGGTGAAACCTCACACTGATAGCCCAAATCCCACTTGTGACCTCACAATGATAGCGCAATTCCCCCTTGTAACCTCTCACTGATAGCCCAAATCCCCCTTGTAACCTCAGATTGATAGCCCAAATCCATCTGTGTAACCTCACTCTGATTTCCCAAATTCCCCTTGTAATATCATGCTGACAGCCCAAATCCCCTTGTAACCTCACACTGACAGCCCAAATGCCCTTGTGTCATTTCTCACTGGTAGCCCAAATTCCCCCTGTGTCATCTCACACTGATAGCCCAAAACCCCCTGTGTAATCTCACACTGATATCCCAAATCCCCCTGTGTAACTTTACAGTGATAGCCCAAAACCCCCTGGTAACCTCACACTGATAGCCCAAATGCCACTGCATAACCTTACACTGATATCCCAAATCCCCCTATGTAATCTCACAGTGATAGTCCAAATCCGCCTTGTAACATCACAATGAAAGCACAAATCCCCCTTGGAACCTCACACTGATAGCCCAAATCTACGTGTGTAATCTCACATTGATATCCCAAATCCCCCTTGTAACCTCAAACAGATAGCCCGAATTCCCCTGTGTAATCTCACACTGATAGCCCAAAACCCCCTGTGAAATCTCACACTGATAGCCCAAATCCCCCTGTGTAATCTCACAGTAATAGCCCAAATTCCCCCTGTGTCATCTCACCCTGATAGCCCAAATCCTCCATTGTATTCTCACACTGATAGACCAAATACACCCAGTGTAATCTCACACTGATAGCCCAAAACCCCCTGTGTAATCTGACACTGATAGCCAAAATACCCCTGAGTAATATAACAGTGATAGCCCAAATGCCCCCGTGTCATCTCACACGGGTAGCCCAAATCCCCCATGTAACCTCACACTGATAACCCAAATTCCCCTGTGCAATCTCACACTAATAGCCCAAATCCCAATGTGTAATCTCACACTCTTAGCCCAAATACACCCGGTGTAATCTCACACTGATAGCCCACAGCCCACTTGTAAACTAATAATGATAGTCCAAATACCCCTCATAATCTCACAATGATAGCCAAAATCCCACTTGTAACCTCACAATGATAGCACAAAACCCCCTTGTAATCTCACACTGATAGCCCAAATTCTCGCAGTGTCATCTCACACTGATAGCCCCAATTCCCCCTGTGTAATCTCACAGTGATAGTCCAAATCCCCCTGTGTAATCTCACACGGATAGCCCAAATCCCCCTTATAACCTGACACTGATAGGCCAAATTCCTGCTTGTAACCTCACACTGATTGCCCAAATCCACATTATAATCTCACTCAGATAGCTCAAACTCCCCCTGTGTAATCTCACACTGATAGCCCAAAACCTCCAGTGTAATCTCACACTGATAGACCAAATCCCCCTATGTAATTTCTCGGTGATAGCCCAAATCCCCATGTGTAATCTCACACTGATAGCCCAAATACACCCAGCATAATCTCACACTGATAGCCCAAATCCCACTTGTGACCTCACAATGATAGCGCAAATCCCCCTTGTAACCTCAGATTGATAGCCCAAATCCATCTGTGTAACCTCACTCTGATTTCCCAAATTCCCCTTGTAATATCATGCTGACAGCCCAAATCCCCTTGTAACCTCACACTGATAGCCCAAATGCCCTTGTGTCATTTCTCACTGGTAGCCCAAATTCCCCCTGTGTCATCTCACACTGATAGCCCAAATCCCCCTCTGTAATCTCACACTGATATCACAAATCCCCCATGTAACCTCAATCTGAAAGCCCAAATCCCCCTTGTAACCTCACACTGATAGCCCAAATCCCCCTGTGTAATCTCACACTGATATCCCAAATCCCATGTGTAATCTCACGCTGATAGCCCAAATACCCCTGTGTAATCTCACACTGATAGCCCAAAACCCCCATGTAACCTCAATCTGATAGCCCAAATCCCACTTGTAACCTCACACTGATAGCCCAAATCCCCCTGTGTAATCTCACACTGATAGCCCAAATCCCATGTGTAATCTCACGCTGATAGCCCAAATGCCCCTGTGTAATATCACAGTGATAGCCCAAATGCCCCCGTCTCATCTCACACTAATAGCCCAAATCACCGATGTAATCTCACACTTTTAGCCCAAAACCCCCTGTGTAATCTGAAACTAATTGCCCAAATCCCCATTTGTAATCTCACACTGATATCCCAAATACACCCGGTGTAATCTCACACTGATCGCCCAAATACCCCTTGTAACCTCACACTGATAGCCCAAATCCCACTATGTAATCTCAGACTGATAATCCACATCCTCCTGTGTAATCTCACACAGATAGCCCAAATCCCACCTGTAACCTCACACTGATAGCCCAAATCCCCACGTGTATTCTCACAGTGATAGCCCAAACCCCCGCGTAATCTCACACTGCTAGCCCAAATCCCCCTTGTAACCTGACACTGATAGCCCAAATTCCCCCTTGTAACCTCAGACTGATAACTCAAACTCCCACTGTATAATCTCAGACTGATAGCCCAAATTCCCCCTGTGTCATGTCAGACTGATAGCCCAAATCCGCCTGTGTAATCTCAGACTGATAGCCCAAAACCCCCTTGAAAGCTCAAACTGATAGCCCAAATCCCCCTGTGTAATCTCACAGTGATAGCCCAAACGCAACTTGTAACCTCACACTGATAGCCCAAATCCGCCATGTAACCTCACACTGATAGACCAAATACCCTTGTGTAATCTCACACTGATAGCCCAAATACACCCGGTGTAATCTCACACTGATGGACCAAATCCCACATGTAACCTCACAATGATAGCCCAAATCCCCATGTGTAATCACAATCCGATAGCCCAAATAGCCCTTGTAACCTGACACTGATAGCCCAAAAATTCCCCCTTGTAACCCCACACTGATTGCTGATATCCCACCTGTAATCTCACATTGAGAGCTCAAAATCCCCCTGGGTTATCTCACACTGATGACCAATTTCCCCCTGTGTCATCTCACATAGATAGCCCAAATCCTCCTGAGTCATCTCACACTGATAGCCCAAATCCCCCTGTGTAATCTCACAGTGATAGCCCAAATCCCCCTCTGTAATCTCACACTGATAGCCCAAAACCCCCTGTGAGATTTCACGGTGATAGCCCAAATCCTCATGTGTAATCTCACCTTGATAGCCCATATACCCCTTGTAATCTCACACTGATAGCCCAAATCCTCCTGTGTAATCTCACACTAATATCCCAAATCCCTCTGTGTAATCTCACACTGAGAGCCCAAATACACCTGGTGAAATCTCACACAGATAGCCCAAATCCCACTTGTAACCACACAATGATAGCCCAAATCGCCCTTGTAATCTCACACTGATAGCCCAAATCCCACTTGTAACCTCACACCGATAGCACAAATCCCACTTTGTAATCTCACACTGATAGCCGAATTCCCACAGTGTCATCTCACACTGATAGCCCAAATTCCCCCTGTGCCATCTCACCCTGATTGCCCAAATCCCTCTGTGTAATCTCACACTGATAGCCCAAATCCCCTTTGTAACCTCTCACTGATAGCCCAAATCCCCCTTGTAATATCATGCTGACAGCCCAAATCCCCTTGTAACCTCACACTGATAGCCCAAATCCTCTTGTGTCATTTCACACTGGAAGCCCAAATTCCTGCTGTGTCATCTCACACTGAAAGCCCAGAACACCCTGTGAAATTTCACGGTGATAGCCCAAATCCTCAACGGTAATCTCACATTGATAGCCCATATACCCCTTGTAATCTCACACTGATAGCCCAAATCCCACTTGTAACCACACAATGATAGCCCAAATCGCCCTTGTAATCTCACACTGATAGCCCAAATCCCACTTGTAACCTCACACTGATAGCACAAATCCCCCTTTGTAATCTCACACTGATAGCCGAATTCCCACAGTGTCATCTCACACTGATAGCCCAAATTCCCCGTGTGTCATCTCACCCTGATTGCCCAAATCCCTCTGTGTAATCTCACACTGATAGCCCAAATCCCCTTTGTAACCTCTCACTGATAGCCCAAATCCCCCTTGTAATATCATGCTGACAGCCCAAATCCCCTTGTAACCTCACACTGATAGCCCAAATCCTCTTGTGTCATTTCACACTGGAAGCCCAAATTCCCGCTGTGTCATCTCACACTGAAAGCCCAAATCCCCCTGTGTAATCTCACACTGATATCCCAAATCCAACTGTGTAATTTCACAGTGATAGCCCAAATCTGCCTGGTAACCTTACACTGATAGCACAAATCCCGCTTGTAACCTCACACTGACAGCGCAAATTCTCTTGTGTAATCTCACACTGATAGCCCAAATCCCCCTGTGTAACCTCAGACTGATAGCCCAAATCCCCCTGTGTAATCTCACATTGATAGCACAAATACCCCTTGTAATCTAACACTGATAGACCAAATCCCCCTTGTAACCTCTCACTGAAAGCCCAAATCCCCCTTGGAACCTCAGACTGATATCCCAAATCTCCGTGTGTAATCTCACATTGATAGCCCAAATCCCCCTTGTAACCTCACACTGATAGCGCCAATCCCCCTGTGTAATCTCACACTGATAGCCCAAAACCCCCTGTGTAATCTTACACTGATAGCCAAAATACCCCTGAGTAATATAACAGTGATAGCCCAAATGCCCCCGTGTCATCTCACACTGGTAGCCCAAATCCCCCATGTAAACTCACACTGATAACCCAAATTTCCCTGTGCAATCTCACACTAATAGCCCACATCCCAATGTGTAATCTCACACTCTTAGCCCAAATACACCCGGTGTAATCTCACACTGATAGCCCAAAGCCCACTTGTAAACTAATAATGATAGTCCAAATACCCCTCTTAATCTCACAATGATAGCCAAAATCCCACTTGTAACCTCACAATGATAGCACAAAACTCCCTTGTAATCTCACACTGATAGCCCAAATTCCCACAGTGTGATCTCACACTGATAGCCCCAATTCCCCCTGTGTAATCTCACACTGATAGCCCAAATTCCTGCTTGTAACCTCACACTGATTGCCCAAATCCATATTATAATCTCACTCAGATAGCTCAAACTCCCCCTGTGTAATCTCACACTGATAGCCCAAAACCTCCAGTGTAATCTCACACTGATAGACCAAATCCCCCTCTGTAATTTTTCGGTGATAGCCCAAATCCCCATGTGTAATCTCACACTGATAGCCCAAATAAACCCGGTGTAATCTCACACTGATAGCCGAAATCCCACTTGTGACCTCACAATGATAGCCCAAATCCGCCTTGTAACCTCTCACTGATAGCCCAAATCCCCCTTGTAATATCATGCTGACAGCCCAAATCCCCTTGTAACCTCACACTGATAGCCCATATCCTCTTGTGTCATTTCACACTGGAAGCCCAAATTCCCGCTGTGTCATCTCGCACTGATAGCCCAAATCTCCCTGTGTAATCTCACACTGATATCCCAAATCCAACTGTGTAATTTCACAGTGACAGCCCAAATCTGCCTGGTAACCTCACACTGATAGCCCAAATCCCACTGCATAACCTTACACCGATAGCACAAATTCCCCTGTGTAATCTCACACTGATTGCCCAAATCCCCCTGTGTAATCTCACACTGATAGCCTAAATCCCCCTGTGTAATATCACAGTGATCGCCCAAATAACCCTGTGTAATCTCACAATGATAGCCCAAACGCCACTTGTAACATTACACTGATAGCACAAATCCCCCTTGTGTAATCTCACACTGATAGCCCAAATTCGCTTGCGTAATCTCACACTGATAGCCCAAAACCCCTGTGTAACCTCACACTGATAGCCGAAATCCCCCTGTGTAATCTCACATTGATAGACCAAATACACCATGTAACCTCACAATGATAGACCAAATACCCCTTGTATCCACACAGTGATAGCCCAAAACCGCTTCTTAACCACACACTGATAGCCCACTGATTACACACTGTGTAATCTCACTCTGATATCCAAATACCCGTTGTAATCTCACACTGATAGCCCAAATCCCCCTGTGTAATCTCACACTAATAGCCCAAATTCCCCCTATGTCATCTCACCCTGATAGTCCAAATCCTCCAGTTTATTCTCACACTGATAGACCAAATCTCCCTATGTAATTTCTCGGTGATAGCCCAAATCCCCCTGTGTAATCTCACACTGATAGCCCAAATACACCCAGTGTAATCTCACACTGATAGCCCAAAACCCTCTGTGTAATCTTACACTGATAGCCAAAATACCCCTGAGTAATATAACAGTGATAGCCCAAATGCCCACATGTCATCTCACACTGGTAGCCCAAATCCCCCATGCAACCTCACACTGATAACCCAAATTCCCCTGTGCAATCTCACACTAATAGCCCAAATCCCAATGTGTAATCTCACACTCTTAGCCCAAATACACCCGGTGTAATCTCACACTGATAGCCCAAAGCCCACGTGTAAACTATTAATGATAGTCCAAATACCCCTCATAATCTCACAATGATAGCCAAAATCCCACTTGTAACCTCACAATGATAGCACAAAACCCCCTTGTAATCTCACATTGATAGCCCAAATTCCCACAGTGTCATCTCACACTGATAGCCCCAATTCCCCCTGTGTAATCTCACAGTGATAGTCCAAATCCCCCTGTGTAATCTCACACTGATAGCCCAAATCCCCCTTAAACCTGACACTGATAGGCCAAATTCCTGCTTGTAACCTCACACTGATTGCCCAAATCCACATTATAATCTCACTCAGATAGCTCAAACTCCCCCAGTGTAATCTCACACTGATAGACCAAATCCCCCTATGTAATTTCTCTGTGATAGCCCAAATCCTCATGTGTAATCTCACACTGATAGCCCAAATACACTCAGTATAATCTCACACTGATAGCCCAAATCCCCCTTATAACCTGACACTGATAGCCCAAATTCCTGCTTTTAACCTCACACTGATTGCCCAAATCCACATTATAATCTCACTCAGATAGCTCAAACTCCCCCTGTGTAATCTCACACTGATAGCCCAAAACCTCCAGTGTAATCTCACACTGATAGACCAAATCCCCCTATGTAATTTCTCGGTGATAGCCCAAATCCTCATGTGTAATCTCACACTGATAGCCCAAATACACTCAGTATAATCTCACACTGATAGCCCAAATCCCACTTGTGACCTCACAATGATAGCGCAAATCCCCCTTGTAACCTCTCACTGATAGCCCAAATCCCCCTTGTAACCTCAGATTGATAGCCCAAATCCATCTGTGTAACCTCACTCTGATTTCCCAAATTCCCCTTGTAATATCATGCTGACAGCCCAAATCCCCTTGTAACCTCACACTGATAGCCCAAATGCCCTGGTGTCATTTCTCACTGGTAGCCCAAATTCCCCCTGTGTCATCTCACACTGATAGCCCAAATCCCCCTGTGTAATCTCACACTGATATTCCAAATCCCCCATGTAACCTCAATCTGATAGCCCAAATCTCCCTTGTAACCTCACACTGATAGCCCAAATCCCCCTGTGTAATCTTACACTGATACCCCAAATCCCATGTGTAATCTCACGCTGATAGCCCAAATACCCCTGTGTAATATCACAGTGATACCCGAAATGCCCCCGTGTCATCTCACACTACTAGCCCAAATCCCCGATGTAATCTCACACTTTTAGCCCAAAACCCCCTGTGTAATCTGAAACTAATTGCCCAAATCCTCCTTTGTAATCTCACACTGATATCCCAAATACACCCGGTGTAATCTCACATTGATCGCCCAAATCCCACTTGTAACCTCACAATGATAGCCCAAATCCCCCTGTGTAATCACACTCTGATAGCCCATATACCCCTTGTAACCTCACACAGATAGCCCAAATCCCACCTGTAACCTCTCAGTGATAGCCCAAATCCCCACGTGTATTCTCATAGTGATAGCCCAAACCCCCGCGTAATCTCACACTGATAGCCCAAATCCCCCTTGTAACCTGACACTGATAGCCCAAATTCCCCCTTGTAACCTCACACTGATAGCCCAAATACCCCTATGTAATCTCAGACTGATAACTCAAACTCCCCCTGTATAATCTCAGACTGATAGCCCAAATTCCCCCTGTGTCATGTCAGACTGATAGCCCAAATCCGCCTGTGTAATCTCAGACTGATAGCCCAAAACCCCCTATGTAATTTCTCGGTGATAGCCCAAATCCTCATGTGTAATCTCACACTGATAGCCCAAATACACTCAGTATAATCTCACACTGATAGCCCAAATCCCACTTGTGACCTCACAATGATAGCGCAAATCCCCCTTGTAACCTCTCACTGATAGCCCAAATCCCCCTTGTAATATCATGCTGACAGCCCAAATCCCCTTGTAACCTCACACTGATAGCACAAATCCTCTTGTGTCATTTCACAATGGAAGCCCAAATTCCCGCTGTGACATCTCACACTGATAGCCCAAATCCCCCTGTGTAATCTCACACTGATATCCCAAATCCAACTGTGTAATTTCACAGTGATAGCCCAAATCTGCCTGGTAACCTTGCACTGATAGCCCAAATCCCACTGCATAACCTTACACTGATAGCACAAATTCCCCTGTGTAATCTCAAACTGATTGCCCAAATCCCCCTGTTTAATCTCACACTGATAGACTAAATACCCCTGTGTAATCTCACAGTGATCGCCCAAATAACCCTGTGTAATCTCACACTGATAGCCCAAATCCTCCTGTGTAATCTCACACCAATAGCCCAAATCCCTCTGTGTAATCTCACGCTGATAGCCCAAATACACCTGGTGAAATCTCACACTGATAGCCCAAATCCCACTTGTAACCACACAATGATAGCCAAATCCCCCTTGTAATCTCACACTGATACCCCAAATCCCCCTCATAACCTCACACTGATAGCACAAATCCCCCTTGCAATCTCACACTGATAGCCCAAATTTCCACAGTGTCATCTCACACTGATAGCCCCAATTCCCCCTGTGTAATTTCACAGTGATAGTCCAAATCCCCCTGTGTAATCTCACACTGATAGACCAAATCCCCCTTGTTAACTGGCACTGACAGCCCAAAAATTCCCCCTTGTAACCTCACACTGATTGTTCAAATCCATCCTGTAATCTCACGCTGAGAGCTCAAAATCCCCCTGTGTTATCTCACACTGATGCCCATTTTCCCCCTGTGTCATCTCACACTGATAGCCCAAATCCTCCTGTGTAACTTTACAGTGATAGCCCAAATCCCCCTGGTAACCTCACACTGATAGCCCAAATCCCCCTTTGTAATCTCATACTGATAGCCCAAATCCCCCTGTGTAATCTCATACTGATATCCCAAATCCCCCTATGTAATCTCACAGTGATAGTCCAAATCCACCTTGTAACATCACACAGAAAGCCCGAATCCCCCTGTGTAATCTCACACTAATAGCCCAAAACCCCCTGTGTAATCTCACACTGATAGCCAAGATCCCCCTGTGTAATCTCATACTAATAGCCCAAATTCCGCCTGTGTCATTTCACCCTGATAGCCCAAATCCTCCAGTGTATTCTCACACTGATAGACCAAATCCCCCTATGTAATTTCTCGGTGATAGCCCAAATCCCCATGTGTAATCTCACACTGATAGCCCAAATACACCCAGTGTAATCTCACACTGATAGCCCAAATCCCACTTGTGACCTCATAATGATAGTGCAAATCCCCTTGTAACCTCATACTGATAGCCCAAATGCCCTTGTGTCATTTCTCACTGGTAGCCCAAATTCCCCCTGTGTCATCTCACACTGATAGCCCAAATCCCCCTGTGTAATCTCACACTGATATCCCAAATCCCCCTGTGTAACTTTACAGTGATAGCCCAAAACCCCCTGGTAACCTCACACTGATAGCCCAAATCCCACTGCATAACCTTACACTGATAGCACAAATTCCCCTTTGTATTCTCACACTGACAGCCCAAATCCCCGTGTAATCTCACACTGATAGCCCAAATCCCCCTGTGTAATCTCACAGTGATAGCCCAAATCCCCCTTTGTAATCTCACACTGATAGCCCAAAACCCGCTGTGAAATTTCACGGTGATAGCCCAAATCCTCATGTGTAATCTCACATTGATAGCCCAAATACCCCTTGTAATCTCACACTGATATCCCAAATCCTCCTGTGTAATCTCACACTAATATCCCAAATCCCTCTGTGTAATCTCACACTGAGAGCCCAAATACACCCGGTGAAATCTCACACTGATAGCCCAAATCCCACTTGTAACCACACAATGATAGCCCAAATCGCCCTTGAAATCTCACACTGATAGCCCAAATCCAACTTGTAACCTCACACTGATAGCACAAATCCCCCTTTGTAATCTCACACTGATAGCCGAATTCCCACAGTGTCATCTCACACTGATAGCCCAAATTCCCCATGTGTCATCTCACTCTGATTGCCCAAATCCCCCTGAGTAATCTCACACTGATAGCCCAAATCCCCCTGTGTAATCTCACACTGATATCCCAAATTCCCCTGTGTAACTTTGCAGTGATAGCCCAAATCCCCCTGGTAACCTCACACTGATAGCCCAAATCCCACTGCATAACCTTACACTGATAGCACAAATTCCCCCTGTGTAATCTCACACTGACAGCCCAAATCCCCCTCTGTATTCTCACACTGATAGCCAAAATCCCCCTTTGTAATCTCATACTGATAGCCCAAATCCCCCTGTGTAATCTCATACTGATATCCCAAATCCCCCTATGTAATCTCACAGTGATAGTCCAAATCCGCCTTGTAACATCACACAAAGCACAAATCCCCCTTGGAACCTCACACTGATAGTCCAAATCTCCGTGTGTAATGTCACATTGATAGCCCAAATCCCCCTTGTAACCTCACACAGATAACCCCAATCCCCCTGTGTAATCTCACACTGATAGCCGAAAAACCCCTGTGTAATCTCACACTGATAGCCCAAATCCCCCTGTGTAATCTCACACTAAGAGCCCAAATGCCCCTGTGTAATCTCACACTCATAGCCCAAATACTCCCGGTGAAATCTCACACTGTTAGCACAAATCCCACTTGTAACCTCAAAATGATAACCCAAATCCCCCTAGTAATCTCATACTGATAGACCAAATCCCCCTTGTAACCTGACACTGATAGCCCAAACATTCCCCCTTGTAACCCGACATTGATTGCACAAATCCCTCCTGTAATGTCACAATGAGAGCTCAAAATCCCCCTGGGTTATCTCACACTGATGCCCAATTTCCCCCTGGGTCATCTCACATTTATAGCCCAAATCCTCCTGTGTCATCTCACACTGATAGCCCAAATCCCCCTGTGCAATCTCACAGTGATAGCCCAAAACCCACTTTGTAATCTCACACTGATAGCCCAAAACACCCTGTGAAATTTCACGGTGATAGCCCATATCCTCATGTGTAATCTCACATTGATAGCCCAAATACACCTTGTAATCTCACACTGATAGCCCAAATCCTCCTGTGTAATCTCACACTAATAGCCCAAATCCCTCTGTGTAATCTCACGCTGATAGCCCAAATCCCACTTGTAACCACACAATGATACCCAAATCCCCCTTGTAATCTCACACTGATACCCCAAATCCCCCTCATAACCTCACACTGATAGCACAAAGCCCCCTTGCAATCTCACACTGATAGCCCAAATTTCCACAGTGTCATCTCACACTGATAGCCCCAATTCCCCCTGTGTAATCTCACAGTGATAGTCCAAATCCCCCTGTGTAATCTCACACTGATAGACCAAATCCCCCTTGTAAACTGGCACTGACAGCCCAAAAATTCCCCCTTGTAACCTCACACTGATTGTTCAAATCCATCCTGTAATCTCACGCTGAGAGCTCAAAATCCCCCTGTGTTATCTCACACTGATGCCCATTTTCCCCCTGTGTCATCTCACATTGATAGCCCAAATCCTCCTGTGTAATCTCACACTGATAGCCCAAATCCCCCTGTGTAACTTTACAGTGATAGCCCAAATCCCCCTGGTAACCTCACACTGATAGCCCAAATCCCCCTTTGTAATCTCATACTGATAGCCCAAAACCCCCTGTGTAATCTCATACTGATATCCCAAATCCCCCTATGTAATCTCACAGTGATAGTCCAAATCCGCCTTGTAACATCACACAGAAAGCCCGAATCCCCCTGTGTAATCTCACACTAATAGCCCAAAACCCCCTGTGTAATCTCACACTGATAGCCAAAATCCCCCTGTGTAATCTCACACTAATAGCCCAAATTCCGCCTGTGTCATTTCACCCTGATAGCCCAAATCCTCCAGTGTATTCTCACACTGATAGACCAAATCCCCCAATGTAATTTCTCGGTGATAGCCCAAATCCCCATGTGTAATCTCACACTGATAGCCCAAATACACCCAGTGTAATCTCACACTGATAGCCCAAATCCCACTTGTGACCTCATAATGATAGTGCAAATCCCCTTGTAACCTCACACTGATAGCCCAAATGCCCTTGTGTCATTTCTCACTGGTAGCCCAAATTCCCCCTGTGTCATCTCACACTGATAGCCCAAATCCCCCTGTGTAATCTCACACTGATATCCCAAATCCCCCTGTGTAACTTTACAGTGATAGCCCAAAACCCCCTGGTAACCTCACACTGATAGCCCAAATCCCACTGCATAACCTTACACTGATAACAAATTCCCCTTTGTATTCTCACACTGACAGCCCAAATCCCCGTGTAATCTCACACTGATAGCCCAAATCCCCCTGTGTAATCTCACAGTGATAGCCCAAATCCCCCTTTGTAATCTCACACTGATAGCCCAAAAACCCGCTGTGAAATTTCACGGTGATAGCCCAAATCCTCATGTGTAATCTCACATTGATAGCCCAAATACCCCTTGTAATCTCACACTGATATCCCAAATCCTCCTGTGTAATCTCACACTAATATCCCAAATCCCTCTGTGTAATCTCACACTGAGAGCCCAAATACACCCGGTGAAATCTCACACTGATAGCCCAAATCCCACTTGTAACCACACAATGATAGCCCAAATCGCCCTTGAAATCTCACACTGATAGCCCAAATCCAACTTGTAACCTCACACTGATAGCACAAATCCCCCTTTGTAATCTCACACTGATAGCCGAATTCCCACAGTGTCATCTCACACTGATAGCCCAAAATTCCCCATGTGTCATCTCACTCTGATTGCCCAAATCCCCCTGAGTAATCTCACACTGATAGCCCAAATCCCCCTGTGTAATCTCACACTGATATCCCAAATTCCCCTGTGTAACTTTGCAGTGATAGCCCAAATCCCCCTGGTAACCTCACACTGATAGCCCAAATCCCACTGCATAACCTTACACTGATAGCACAAATTCCCCTGTGTAATCTCACACTGACAGCCCAAATCCCCCTCTGTATTCTCACACTGATAGCCAAAATCCCCCTTTGTAATCTCATACTGATAGCCCAAATCCCCCCTGTGTAATCTCATACTGATATCCCAAATCCCCCTATGTAATCTCACAGTGATAGTCCAAATCCGCCTTGTAACATCACACAAAGCACAAATCCCCCTTGGAACCTCACACTGATAGTCCAAATCTCCGTGTGTAATGTCACATTGATAGCCCAAATCCCCCTTGTAACCTCACACAGATAACCCCAATCCCCCTGTGTAATCTCACACTGATAGCCGAAAAACCCCTGTGTAATCTCACACTGATAGCCCAAATCCCCCTGTGTAATCTCACACTAAGAGCCCAAATGCCCCTGTGTAATCTCACACTCATAGCCCAAATACTCCCGGTGAAATCTCACACTGTTAGCACAAATCCCACTTGTAACCTCAAAATGATAACCCAAATCCCCCTAGTAATCTCATACTGATAGACCAAATCCCCCTTGTAACCTGACACTGATAGCCCAAACATTCCCCCTTGTAACCCGACACTGATTGCACAAATCCCTCCTGTAATGTCACAATGAGAGCTCAAAATCCCCCTGGGTTATCTCACACTGATGCCCAATTTCCCCCTGGGTCATCTCACATTTATAGCCCAAATCCTCCTGTGTCATCTCACACTGATAGCCCAAATCCCCCTGTGCAATCTCACAGTGATAGCCCAAAACCCACTTTGTAATCTCACACTGATAGCCCAAAACACCCTGTGAAATTTCACGGTGATAGCCCATATCCTCATGTGTAATCTCACATTGATAGCCCAAATACACCTTGTAATCTCACACTGATAGCCCAAATCCTCCTGTGTAATCTCACACTAATAGCCCAAATCCCTCTGTGTAATCTCACGCTGATAGCCCAAATCCCACTTGTAACCACACAATGATACCCAAATCCCCCTTGTAATCTCACACTGATACCCCAAATCCCCCTCATAACCTCACACTGATAGCACAAAGCCCCCTTGCAATCTCACACTGATAGCCCAAATTTCCACAGTGTCATCTCACACTGATAGCCCCAATTCCCCCTGTGTAATCTCACAGTGATAGTCCAAATCCCCCTGTGTAATCTCACACTGATAGACCAAATCCCCCTTGTAAACTGGCACTGACAGCCCAAAAATTCCCCCTTGTAACCTCACACTGATTGTTCAAATCCATCCTGTAATCTCACGCTGAGAGCTCAAAATCCCCCTGTGTTATCTCACACTGATGCCCATTTTCCCCCTGTGTCATCTCACATTGATAGCCCAAATCCTCCTGTGTAATCTCACACTGATAGCCCAAATCCCCCTGTGTAACTTTACAGTGATAGCCCAAATCCCCCTGGTAACCTCACACTGATAGCCCAAATCCCCCTTTGTAATCTCATACTGATAGCCCAAAACCCCCTGTGTAATCTCATACTGATATCCCAAATCCCCCTATGTAATCTCACAGTGATAGTCCAAATCCGCCTTGTAACATCACACAGAAAGCCCGAATCCCCCTGTGTAATCTCACACTAATAGCCCAAAAACCCCCTGTGTAATCTCACACTGATAGCCAAAATCCCCCTGTGTAATCTCACACTAATAGCCCAAATTCCGCCTGTGTCATTTCACCCTGATAGCCCAAATCCTCCAGTGTATTCTCACACTGATAGACCAAATCCCCCAATGTAATTTCTCGGTGATAGCCCAAATCCCCATGTGTAATCTCACACTGATAGCCCAAATACACCCAGTGTAATCTCACACTGATAGCCCAAATCCCACTTGTGACCTCATAATTGATAGTGCAAATCCCCTTGTAACCTCACACTGATAGCCCAAATGCCCTTGTGTCATTTCTCACTGGTAGCCCAAATTCCCCCTGTGTCATCTCACACTGATAGCCCAAATCCCCCTGTGTAATCTCACACTGATATCCCAAATCCCCCTGTGTAACTTTACAGTGATAGCCCAAAACCCCCTGGTAACCTCACACTGATAGCCCAAATCCCACTGCATAACCTTACACTGATAGCACAAATTCCCCTTTGTATTCTCACACTGACAGCCCAAATCCCCGTGTAATCTCACACTGATAGCCCAAATCCCCCTGTGTAATCTCACAGTGATAGCCCAAATCCCCCTTTGTAATCTCACACTGATAGCCCAAAACCGCTGTGAAATTTCACGGTGATAGCCCAAATCCTCATGTGTAATCTCACATTGATAGCCCAAATACCCCTTGTAATCTCACACTGATATCCCAAATCCTCCTGTGTAATCTCACACTAATATCCCAAATCCCTCTGTGTAATCTCACACTGAGAGCCCAAATACACCCGGTGAAATCTCACACTGATATCCCAAATCCCCCTATGTAATCTCACAGTGATAGTCCCAAATCCGCCTTGTAACATCACACAGAAAGCCCGAATCCCCCTGTGTAATCTCACACTAATAGCCCAAAACCCCCTGTGTAATCTCACACTGATAGCCAAAATCCCCCTGTGTAATCTCACACTAATAGCCCAAATTCCGCCTGTGTCATTTCACCCTGATAGCCCAAATCCTCCAGTGTATTCTCACACTGATAGACCAAATCCCCCAATGTAATTTCTCGGTGATAGCCCAAATCCCCATGTGTAATCTCACACTGATAGCCCAAATACACCCAGTGTAATCTCACACTGATAGCCCAAATCCCACTTGTGACCTCATAATGATAGTGCAAATCCCCTTGTAACCTCACACTGATAGCCCAAATGCCCTTGTGTCATTTCTCACTGGTAGCCCAAATTCCCCCTGTGTCATCTCACACTGATAGCCCAAATCCCCCTGTGTAATCTCACACTGATATCCCAAATCCCCCTGTGTAACTTTACAGTGATAGCCCAAAACCCCCTGGTAACCTCACACTGATAGCCCAAATCCCACTGCATAACCTTACACTGATAGCACAAATTCCCCTTTGTATTCTCACACTGACAGCCCAAATCCCCGTGTAATCTCACACTGATAGCCCAAATCCCCCTGTGTAATCTCACAGTGATAGCCCAAATCCCCCTTTGTAATCTCACACTGATAGCCCAAAACCCGCTGTGAAATTTCACGGTGATAGCCCAAATCCTCATGTGTAATCTCACATTGATAGCCCAAATACCCCTTGTAATCTCACACTGATATCCCAAATCCTCCTGTGTAATCTCACACTAATATCCCAAATCCCTCTGTGTAATCTCACACTGAGAGCCCAAATACACCCGGTGAAATCTCACACTGATAGCCCAAATCCCACTTGTAACCACACAATGATAGCCCAAATCGCCCTTGAAATCTCACACTGATAGCCCAAATCCAACTTGTAACCTCACACTGATAGCACAAATCCCCCTTTGTAATCTCACACTGATAGCCGAATTCCCACAGTGTCATCTCACACTGATAGCCCAAATTCCCCATGTGTCATCTCACTCTGATTGCCCAAATCCCCCTGAGTAATCTCACACTGATAGCCCAAATCCCCCTGTGTAATCTCACACTGATATCCCAAATTCCCCTGTGTAACTTTGCAGTGATAGCCCAAATCCCCCTGGTAACCTCACACTGATAGCCCAAATCCCACTGCATAACCTTACACTGATAGCACAAATTCCCCCTGTGTAATCTCACACTGACAGCCCAAATCCCCCTCTGTATTCTCACACTGATAGCCAAAATCCCCCTTTGTAATCTCATACTGATAGCCCAAATCCCCCTGTGTAATCTCATACTGATATCCCAAATCCCCCTATGTAATCTCACAGTGATAGTCCAAATCCGCCTTGTAACATCACACAAAGCACAAATCCCCCTTGGAACCTCACACTGATAGTCCAAATCTCCGTGTGTAATGTCACATTGATAGCCCAAATCCCCCTTGTAACCTCACACAGATAACCCCAATCCCCCTGTGTAATCTCACACTGATAGCCGAAAAACCCCTGTGTAATCTCACACTGATAGCCCAAATCCCCCTGTGTAATCTCACACTAAGAGCCCAAATGCCCCTGTGTAATCTCACACTCATAGCCCAAATACTCCCGGTGAAATCTCACACTGTTAGCACAAATCCCACTTGTAACCTCAAAATGATAACCCAAATCCCCCTAGTAATCTCATACTGATAGACCAAATCCCCCTTGTAACCTGACACTGATAGCCCAAACATTCCCCCTTGTAACCCGACATTGATTGCACAAATCCCTCCTGTAATGTCACAATGAGAGCTCAAAATCCCCCTGGGTTATCTCACACTGATGCCCAATTTCCCCCTGGGTCATCTCACATTTATAGCCCAAATCCTCCTGTGTCATCTCACACTGATAGCCCAAATCCCCCTGTGCAATCTCACAGTGATAGCCCAAAACCCACTTTGTAATCTCACACTGATAGCCCAAAACACCCTGTGAAATTTCACGGTGATAGCCCATATCCTCATGTGTAATCTCACATTGATAGCCCAAATACACCTTGTAATCTCACACTGATAGCCCAAATCCTCCTGTGTAATCTCACACTAATAGCCCAAATCCCTCTGTGTAATCTCACGCTGATAGCCCAAATCCCACTTGTAACCACACAATGATACCCAAATCCCCCTTGTAATCTCACACTGATACCCCAAATCCCCCTCATAACCTCACACTGATAGCACAAAGCCCCCTTGCAATCTCACACTGATAGCCCAAATTTCCACAGTGTCATCTCACACTGATAGCCCCAATTCCCCCTGTGTAATCTCACAGTGATAGTCCAAATCCCCCTGTGTAATCTCACACTGATAGACCAAATCCCCCTTGTAAACTGGCACTGACAGCCCAAAAATTCCCCCTTGTAACCTCACACTGATTGTTCAAATCCATCCTGTAATCTCACGCTGAGAGCTCAAAATCCCCCTGTGTTATCTCACACTGATGCCCATTTTCCCCCTGTGTCATCTCACATTGATAGCCCAAATCCTCCTGTGTAATCTCACACTGATAGCCCAAATCCCCCTGTGTAACTTTACAGTGATAGCCCAAATCCCCCTGGTAACCTCACACTGATAGCCCAAATCCCCCTTTGTAATCTCATACTGATAGCCCAAAACCCCCTGTGTAATCTCATACTGATATCCCAAATCCCCCTATGTAATCTCACAGTGATAGTCCAAATCCGCCTTGTAACATCACACAGAAAGCCCGAATCCCCCTGTGTAATCTCACACTAATAGCCCAAAACCCCCTGTGTAATCTCACACTGATAGCCAAAATCCCCCTGTGTAATCTCACACTAATAGCCCAAATTCCGCCTGTGTCATTTCACCCTGATAGCCCAAATCCTCCAGTGTATTCTCACACTGATAGACCAAATCCCCCAATGTAATTTCTCGGTGATAGCCCAAATCCCCATGTGTAATCTCACACTGATAGCCCAAATACACCCAGTGTAATCTCACACTGATAGCCCAAATCCCACTTGTGACCTCATAATGATAGTGCAAATCCCCTTGTAACCTCACACTGATAGCCCAAATGCCCTTGTGTCATTTCTCACTGGTAGCCCAAATTCCCCCTGTGTCATCTCACACTGATAGCCCAAATCCCCCTGTGTAATCTCACACTGATATCCCAAATCCCCCTGTGTAACTTTACAGTGATAGCCCAAAACCCCCTGGTAACCTCACACTGATAGCCCAAATCCCACTGCATAACCTTACACTGATAGCACAAATTCCCCTTTGTATTCTCACACTGACAGCCCAAATCCCCGTGTAATCTCACACTGATAGCCCAAATCCCCCTGTGTAATCTCACAGTGATAGCCCAAATCCCCCTTTGTAATCTCACACTGATAGCCCAAAACCCGCTGTGAAATTTCACGGTGATAGCCCAAATCCTCATGTGTAATCTCACATTGATAGCCCAAATACCCCTTGTAATCTCACACTGATATCCCAAATCCTCCTGTGTAATCTCACACTAATATCCCAAATCCCTCTGTGTAATCTCACACTGAGAGCCCAAATACACCCGGTGAAATCTCACACTGATAGCCCAAATCCCACTTGTAACCACACAATGATAGCCCAAATCGCCCTTGAAATCTCACACTGATAGCCCAAATCCAACTTGTAACCTCACACTGATAGCACAAATCCCCCTTTGTAATCTCACACTGATAGCCGAATTCCCACAGTGTCATCTCACACTGATAGCCCAAATTCCCCATGTGTCATCTCACTCTGATTGCCCAAATCCCCCTGAGTAATCTCACACTGATAGCCCAAATCCCCCTGTGTAATCTCACACTGATATCCCAAATTCCCCTGTGTAACTTTGCAGTGATAGCCCAAATCCCCCTGGTAACCTCACACTGATAGCCCAAATCCCACTGCATAACCTTACACTGATAGCACAAATTCCCCCTGTGTAATCTCACACTGACAGCCCAAATCCCCCTCTGTATTCTCACACTGATAGCCAAAATCCCCCTTTGTAATCTCATACTGATAGCCCAAATCCCCCTGTGTAATCTCATACTGATATCCCAAATCCCCCTATGTAATCTCACAGTGATAGTCCAAATCCGCCTTGTAACATCACACAAAGCACAAATCCCCCTTGGAACCTCACACTGATAGTCCAAATCTCCGTGTGTAATGTCACATTGATAGCCCAAATCCCCCTTGTAACCTCACACAGATAACCCCAATCCCCCTGTGTAATCTCACACTGATAGCCGAAAAACCCCTGTGTAATCTCACACTGATAGCCCAAATCCCCCTGTGTAATCTCACACTAAGAGCCCAAATGCCCCTGTGTAATCTCACACTCATAGCCCAAATACTCCCGGTGAAATCTCACACTGTTAGCACAAATCCCACTTGTAACCTCAAAATGATAACCCAAATCCCCCTAGTAATCTCATACTGATAGACCAAATCCCCCTTGTAACCTGACACTGATAGCCCAAACATTCCCCCTTGTAACCCGACACTGATTGCACAAATCCCTCCTGTAATGTCACAATGAGAGCTCAAAATCCCCCTGGGTTATCTCACACTGATGCCCAATTTCCCCCTGGGTCATCTCACATTTATAGCCCAAATCCTCCTGTGTCATCTCACACTGATAGCCCAAATCCCCCTGTGCAATCTCACAGTGATAGCCCAAAACCCACTTTGTAATCTCACACTGATAGCCCAAAACACCCTGTGAAATTTCACGGTGATAGCCCATATCCTCATGTGTAATCTCACATTGATAGCCCAAATACACCTTGTAATCTCACACTGATAGCCCAAATCCTCCTGTGTAATCTCACACTAATAGCCCAAATCCCTCTGTGTAATCTCACGCTGATAGCCCAAATCCCACTTGTAACCACACAATGATACCCAAATCCCCCTTGTAATCTCACACTGATACCCCAAATCCCCCTCATAACCTCACACTGATAGCACAAAGCCCCCTTGCAATCTCACACTGATAGCCCAAATTTCCACAGTGTCATCTCACACTGATAGCCCCAATTCCCCCTGTGTAATCTCACAGTGATAGTCCAAATCCCCCTGTGTAATCTCACACTGATAGACCAAATCCCCCTTGTAAACTGGCACTGACAGCCCAAAAATTCCCCCTTGTAACCTCACACTGATTGTTCAAATCCATCCTGTAATCTCACGCTGAGAGCTCAAAATCCCCCTGTGTTATCTCACACTGATGCCCATTTTCCCCCTGTGTCATCTCACATTGATAGCCCAAATCCTCCTGTGTAATCTCACACTGATAGCCCAAATCCCCCTGTGTAACTTTACAGTGATAGCCCAAATCCCCCTGGTAACCTCACACTGATAGCCCAAATCCCCCTTTGTAATCTCATACTGATAGCCCAAAACCCCCTGTGTAATCTCATACTGATATCCCAAATCCCCCTATGTAATCTCACAGTGATAGTCCAAATCCGCCTTGTAACATCACACAGAAAGCCCGAATCCCCCTGTGTAATCTCACACTAATAGCCCAAAACCCCCTGTGTAATCTCACACTGATAGCCAAAATCCCCCTGTGTAATCTCACACTAATAGCCCAAATTCCGCCTGTGTCATTTCACCCTGATAGCCCAAATCCTCCAGTGTATTCTCACACTGATAGACCAAATCCCCCAATGTAATTTCTCGGTGATAGCCCAAATCCCCATGTGTAATCTCACACTGATAGCCCAAATACACCCAGTGTAATCTCACACTGATAGCCCAAATCCCACTTGTGACCTCATAATGATAGTGCAAATCCCCTTGTAACCTCACACTGATAGCCCAAATGCCCTTGTGTCATTTCTCACTGGTAGCCCAAATTCCCCCTGTGTCATCTCACACTGATAGCCCAAATCCCCCTGTGTAATCTCACACTGATATCCCAAATCCCCCTGTGTAACTTTACAGTGATAGCCCAAAACCCCCTGGTAACCTCACACTGATAGCCCAAATCCCACTGCATAACCTTACACTGATAGCACAAATTCCCCTTTGTATTCTCACACTGACAGCCCAAATCCCCGTGTAATCTCACACTGATAGCCCAAATCCCCCTGTGTAATCTCACAGTGATAGCCCAAATCCCCCTTTGTAATCTCACACTGATAGCCCAAAACCCGCTGTGAAATTTCACGGTGATAGCCCAAATCCTCATGTGTAATCTCACATTGATAGCCCAAATACCCCTTGTAATCTCACACTGATATCCCAAATCCTCCTGTGTAATCTCACACTAATATCCCAAATCCCTCTGTGTAATCTCACACTGAGAGCCCAAATACACCCGGTGAAATCTCACACTGATATCCCAAATCCCCCTATGTAATCTCACAGTGATAGTCCAAATCCGCCTTGTAACATCACACAGAAAGCCCGAATCCCCCTGTGTAATCTCACACTAATAGCCCAAAACCCCCTGTGTAATCTCACACTGATAGCCAAAATCCCCCTGTGTAATCTCACACTAATAGCCCAAATTCCGCCTGTGTCATTTCACCCTGATAGCCCAAATCCTCCAGTGTATTCTCACACTGATAGACCAAATCCCCCAATGTAATTTCTCGGTGATAGCCCAAATCCCCATGTGTAATCTCACACTGATAGCCCAAATACACCCAGTGTAATCTCACACTGATAGCCCAAATCCCACTTGTGACCTCATAATGATAGTGCAAATCCCCTTGTAACCTCACACTGATAGCCCAAATGCCCTTGTGTCATTTCTCACTGGTAGCCCAAATTCCCCCTGTGTCATCTCACACTGATAGCCCAAATCCCCCTGTGTAATCTCACACTGATATCCCAAATCCCCCTGTGTAACTTTACAGTGATAGCCCAAAACCCCCTGGTAACCTCACACTGATAGCCCAAATCCCACTGCATAACCTTACACTGATAGCACAAATTCCCCTTTGTATTCTCACACTGACAGCCCAAATCCCCGTGTAATCTCACACTGATAGCCCAAATCCCCCTGTGTAATCTCACAGTGATAGCCCAAATCCCCCTTTGTAATCTCACACTGATAGCCCAAAACCCGCTGTGAAATTTCACGGTGATAGCCCAAATCCTCATGTGTAATCTCACATTGATAGCCCAAATACCCCTTGTAATCTCACACTGATATCCCAAATCCTCCTGTGTAATCTCACACTAATATCCCAAATCCCTCTGTGTAATCTCACACTGAGAGCCCAAATACACCCGGTGAAATCTCACACTGATAGCCCAAATCCCACTTGTAACCACACAATGATAGCCCAAATCGCCCTTGAAATCTCACACTGATAGCCCAAATCCAACTTGTAACCTCACACTGATAGCACAAATCCCCCTTTGTAATCTCACACTGATAGCCGAATTCCCACAGTGTCATCTCACACTGATAGCCCAAATTCCCCATGTGTCATCTCACTCTGATTGCCCAAATCCCCCTGAGTAATCTCACACTGATAGCCCAAATCCCCCTGTGTAATCTCACACTGATATCCCAAATTCCCCTGTGTAACTTTGCAGTGATAGCCCAAATCCCCCTGGTAACCTCACACTGATAGCCCAAATCCCACTGCATAACCTTACACTGATAGCACAAATTCCCCCTGTGTAATCTCACACTGACAGCCCAAATCCCCCTCTGTATTCTCACACTGATAGCCAAAATCCCCCTTTGTAATCTCATACTGATAGCCCAAATCCCCCTGTGTAATCTCATACTGATATCCCAAATCCCCCTATGTAATCTCACAGTGATAGTCCAAATCCGCCTTGTAACATCACACAAAGCACAAATCCCCCTTGGAACCTCACACTGATAGTCCAAATCTCCGTGTGTAATGTCACATTGATAGCCCAAATCCCCCTTGTAACCTCACACAGATAACCCCAATCCCCCTGTGTAATCTCACACTGATAGCCGAAAAACCCCTGTGTAATCTCACACTGATAGCCCAAATCCCCCTGTGTAATCTCACACTAAGAGCCCAAATGCCCCTGTGTAATCTCACACTCATAGCCCAAATACTCCCGGTGAAATCTCACACTGTTAGCACAAATCCCACTTGTAACCTCAAAATGATAACCCAAATCCCCCTAGTAATCTCATACTGATAGACCAAATCCCCCTTGTAACCTGACACTGATAGCCCAAACATTCCCCCTTGTAACCCGACACTGATTGCACAAATCCCTCCTGTAATGTCACAATGAGAGCTCAAAATCCCCCTGGGTTATCTCACACTGATGCCCAATTTCCCCCTGGGTCATCTCACATTTATAGCCCAAATCCTCCTGTGTCATCTCACACTGATAGCCCAAATCCCCCTGTGCAATCTCACAGTGATAGCCCAAAACCCACTTTGTAATCTCACACTGATAGCCCAAAACACCCTGTGAAATTTCACGGTGATAGCCCATATCCTCATGTGTAATCTCACATTGATAGCCCAAATACACCTTGTAATCTCACACTGATAGCCCAAATCCTCCTGTGTAATCTCACACTAATAGCCCAAATCCCTCTGTGTAATCTCACGCTGATAGCCCAAATCCCACTTGTAACCACACAATGATACCCAAATCCCCCTTGTAATCTCACACTGATACCCCAAATCCCCTTCATAACCTCACACTGATAGCACAAAGCCCCCTTGCAATCTCACACTGATAGCCCAAATTTCCACAGTGTCATCTCACACTGATAGCCCCAATTCCCCCTGTGTAATCTCACAGTGATAGTCCAAATCCCCCTGTGTAATCTCACACTGATAGACCAAATCCCCCTTGTAAACTGGCACTGACAGCCCAAAAATTCCCCCTTGTAACCTCACACTGATTGTTCAAATCCATCCTGTAATCTCACGCTGAGAGCTCAAAATCCCCCTGTGTTATCTCACACTGATGCCCATTTTCCCCCTGTGTCATCTCACATTGATAGCCCAAATCCTCCTGTGTAATCTCACACTGATAGCCCAAATCCCCCTGTGTAACTTTACAGTGATAGCCCAAATCCCCCTGGTAACCTCACACTGATAGCCCAAATCCCCCTTTGTAATCTCATACTGATAGCCCAAAACCCCCTGTGTAATCTCATACTGATATCCCAAATCCCCCTATGTAATCTCACAGTGATAGTCCAAATCCGCCTTGTAACATCACACAGAAAGCCCGAATCCCCCTGTGTAATCTCACACTAATAGCCCAAAACCCCCTGTGTAATCTCACACTGATAGCCAAAATCCCCCTGTGTAATCTCACACTAATAGCCCAAATTCCGCCTGTGTCATTTCACCCTGATAGCCCAAATCCTCCAGTGTATTCTCACACTGATAGACCAAATCCCCCAATGTAATTTCTCGGTGATAGCCCAAATCCCCATGTGTAATCTCACACTGATAGCCCAAATACACCCAGTGTAATCTCACACTGATAGCCCAAATCCCACTTGTGACCTCATAATGATAGTGCAAATCCCCTTGTAACCTCACACTGATAGCCCAAATGCCCTTGTGTCATTTCTCACTGGTAGCCCAAATTCCCCCTGTGTCATCTCACACTGATAGCCCAAATCCCCCTGTGTAATCTCACACTGATATCCCAAATCCCCCTGTGTAACTTTACAGTGATAGCCCAAAACCCCCTGGTAACCTCACACTGATAGCCCAAATCCCACTGCATAACCTTACACTGATAGCACAAATTCCCCTTTGTATTCTCACACTGACAGCCCAAATCCCCGTGTAATCTCACACTGATAGCCCAAATCCCCCTGTGTAATCTCACAGTGATAGCCCAAATCCCCCTTTGTAATCTCACACTGATAGCCCAAAACCCGCTGTGAAATTTCATGGTGATAGCCCAAATCCTCATGTGTAATCTCACATTGATAGCCCAAATACCCCTTGTAATCTCACACTGATATCCCAAATCCTCCTGTGTAATCTCACACTAATATCCCAAATCCCTCTGTGTAATCTCACACTGAGAGCCCAAATACACCCGGTGAAATCTCACACTGATATCCCAAATCCCCCTATGTAATCTCACAGTGATAGTCCAAATCCGCCTTGTAACATCACACAGAAAGCCCGAATCCCCCTGTGTAATCTCACACTAATAGCCCAAAACCCCCTGTGTAATCTCACACTGATAGCCAAAATCCCCCTGTGTAATCTCACACTAATAGCCCAAATTCCGCCTGTGTCATTTCACCCTGATAGCCCAAATCCTCCAGTGTATTCTCACACTGATAGACCAAATCCCCCAATGTAATTTCTCGGTGATAGCCCAAATCCCCATGTGTAATCTCACACTGATAGCCCAAATACACCCAGTGTAATCTCACACTGATAGCCCAAATCCCACTTGTGACCTCATAATGATAGTGCAAATCCCCTTGTAACCTCACACTGATAGCCCAAATGCCCTTGTGTCATTTCTCACTGGTAGCCCAAATTCCCCCTGTGTCATCTCACACTGATAGCCCAAATCCCCCTGTGTAATCTCACACTGATATCCCAAATCCCCCTGTGTAACTTTACAGTGATAGCCCAAAACCCCCTGGTAACCTCACACTGATAGCCCAAATCCCACTGCATAACCTTACACTGATAGCACAAATTCCCCTTTGTATTCTCACACTGACAGCCCAAATCCCCGTGTAATCTCACACTGATAGCCCAAATCCCCCTGTGTAATCTCACAGTGATAGCCCAAATCCCCCTTTGTAATCTCACACTGATAGCCCAAAACCCGCTGTGAAATTTCACGGTGATAGCCCAAATCCTCATGTGTAATCTCACATTGATAGCCCAAATACCCCTTGTAATCTCACACTGATATCCCAAATCCTCCTGTGTAATCTCACACTAATATCCCAAATCCCTCTGTGTAATCTCACACTGAGAGCCCAAATACACCCGGTGAAATCTCACACTGATAGCCCAAATCCCACTTGTAACCACACAATGATAGCCCAAATCGCCCTTGAAATCTCACACTGATAGCCCAAATCCAACTTGTAACCTCACACTGATAGCACAAATCCCCCTTTGTAATCTCACACTGATAGCCGAATTCCCACAGTGTCATCTCACACTGATAGCCCAAATTCCCCATGTGTCATCTCACTCTGATTGCCCAAATCCCCCTGAGTAATCTCACACTGATAGCCCAAATCCCCCTGTGTAATCTCACACTGATATCCCAAATTCCCCTGTGTAACTTTGCAGTGATAGCCCAAATCCCCCTGGTAACCTCACACTGATAGCCCAAATCCCACTGCATAACCTTACACTGATAGCACAAATTCCCCCTGTGTAATCTCACACTGACAGCCCAAATCCCCCTCTGTATTCTCACACTGATAGCCAAAATCCCCCTTTGTAATCTCATACTGATAGCCCAAATCCCCCTGTGTAATCTCATACTGATATCCCAAATCCCCCTATGTAATCTCACAGTGATAGTCCAAATCCGCCTTGTAACATCACACAAAGCACAAATCCCCCTTGGAACCTCACACTGATAGTCCAAATCTCCGTGTGTAATGTCACATTGATAGCCCAAATCCCCCTTGTAACCTCACACAGATAACCCCAATCCCCCTGTGTAATCTCACACTGATAGCCGAAAAACCCCTGTGTAATCTCACACTGATAGCCCAAATCCCCCTGTGTAATCTCACACTAAGAGCCCAAATGCCCCTGTGTAATCTCACACTCATAGCCCAAATACTCCCGGTGAAATCTCACACTGTTAGCACAAATCCCACTTGTAACCTCAAAATGATAACCCAAATCCCCCTAGTAATCTCATACTGATAGACCAAATCCCCCTTGTAACCTGACACTGATAGCCCAAACATTCCCCCTTGTAACCCGACACTGATTGCACAAATCCCTCCTGTAATGTCACAATGAGAGCTCAAAATCCCCCTGGGTTATCTCACACTGATGCCCAATTTCCCCCTGGGTCATCTCACATTTATAGCCCAAATCCTCCTGTGTCATCTCACACTGATAGCCCAAATCCCCCTGTGCAATCTCACAGTGATAGCCCAAAACCCACTTTGTAATCTCACACTGATAGCCCAAAACACCCTGTGAAATTTCACGGTGATAGCCCATATCCTCATGTGTAATCTCACATTGATAGCCCAAATACACCTTGTAATCTCACACTGATAGCCCAAATCCTCCTGTGTAATCTCACACTAATAGCCCAAATCCCTCTGTGTAATCTCACGCTGATAGCCCAAATCCCACTTGTAACCACACAATGATACCCAAATCCCCCTTGTAATCTCACACTGATACCCCAAATCCCCTTCATAACCTCACACTGATAGCACAAAGCCCCCTTGCAATCTCACACTGATAGCCCAAATTTCCACAGTGTCATCTCACACTGATAGCCCCAATTCCCCCTGTGTAATCTCACAGTGATAGTCCAAATCCCCCTGTGTAATCTCACACTGATAGACCAAATCCCCCTTGTAAACTGGCACTGACAGCCCAAAAATTCCCCCTTGTAACCTCACACTGATTGTTCAAATCCATCCTGTAATCTCACGCTGAGAGCTCAAAATCCCCCTGTGTTATCTCACACTGATGCCCATTTTCCCCCTGTGTCATCTCACATTGATAGCCCAAATCCTCCTGTGTAATCTCACACTGATAGCCCAAATCCCCCTGTGTAACTTTACAGTGATAGCCCAAATCCCCCTGGTAACCTCACACTGATAGCCCAAATCCCCCTTTGTAATCTCATACTGATAGCCCAAAACCCCCTGTGTAATCTCATACTGATATCCCAAATCCCCCTATGTAATCTCACAGTGATAGTCCAAATCCGCCTTGTAACATCACACAGAAAGCCCGAATCCCCCTGTGTAATCTCACACTAATAGCCCAAAACCCCCTGTGTAATCTCACACTGATAGCCAAAATCCCCCTGTGTAATCTCACACTAATAGCCCAAATTCCGCCTGTGTCATTTCACCCTGATAGCCCAAATCCTCCAGTGTATTCTCACACTGATAGACCAAATCCCCCAATGTAATTTCTCGGTGATAGCCCAAATCCCCATGTGTAATCTCACACTGATAGCCCAAATACACCCAGTGTAATCTCACACTGATAGCCCAAATCCCACTTGTGACCTCATAATGATAGTGCAAATCCCCTTGTAACCTCACACTGATAGCCCAAATGCCCTTGTGTCATTTCTCACTGGTAGCCCAAATTCCCCCTGTGTCATCTCACACTGATAGCCCAAATCCCCCTGTGTAATCTCACACTGATATCCCAAATCCCCCTGTGTAACTTTACAGTGATAGCCCAAAACCCCCTGGTAACCTCACACTGATAGCCCAAATCCCACTGCATAACCTTACACTGATAGCACAAATTCCCCTTTGTATTCTCACACTGACAGCCCAAATCCCCGTGTAATCTCACACTGATAGCCCAAATCCCCCTGTGTAATCTCACAGTGATAGCCCAAATCCCCCTTTGTAATCTCACACTGATAGCCCAAAACCCGCTGTGAAATTTCACGGTGATAGCCCAAATCCTCATGTGTAATCTCACATTGATAGCCCAAATACCCCTTGTAATCTCACACTGATATCCCAAATCCTCCTGTGTAATCTCACACTAATATCCCAAATCCCTCTGTGTAATCTCACACTGAGAGCCCAAATACACCCGGTGAAATCTCACAGTGCTAGTCCAAATCCGCCTTGTAACATCACACTGAAAGCACAAATCCCCCTTGGAACCTCACACTGATAGCCCAAATCTACGTGTGTAATCTCACATTGATAGCCCAAATCCCCCTTGTAACCTCAGATAGATAGCCCAAATCCCCCTGTGCAATCTCACACTGATAGCCCAAAACCCCCTGTGTAATCTCACACTGATAGCCCAAATTCCCCTCTGTAATCTCACATTGATAGCACAAATAGCCCTTGTAATCTAACACTGATAGACCAAATCCCCCTTGGAACCTCACACTGATAGCCAAAATCCCCCTTGTAACCTCACACTGATAGCCCCAATCCCCCTGTGTAATCTCACACTGATAGCCCAAATCCCCCTGTGTAATCTTACACTGATAGCCGAAATACCCCTGAGTAATATAACAGTGATAGCCCAAATGCCCCCGTGTCATCTCACACTGGTAGCCCAAATCCCCCATGTAACCTCACACTGATAACCCAAATCCCCCTGTGCAATCTCACACTAATAGCCCAAATCCCCCTGTGTAATCTCACACTCATAGCCCAAATACACTCGGTGTAATCTCACACTGATAGCACAAAGCCCTCGTGTAAACTAATAATGAAGCCCCAATCCCCCTCATAACCTCACACTGATAGCAGAAATCCCCCTTGTAATCTCACACTGATATCCCAAATTCCCACAGTGTCATCTCACACTGATAGCCCCAATTCCCCCTGTGTAATCTCACAGTGATAGTCCAAATCCCCCTGTGTAATTTCACACTGATAGCCCAAATCCCCCTTGTAACCTGACACTGATAGCCAAAATTCCTGCTTGTAACCTCACACTGATTGCCCAAATCCCCCTTATAATCTCACTCAGATAGCTCAAACTCCCCCTGTGTAATCTCACACTGATAGCCCAAATTCCCCCTGTGTCATCTCACCGTGGTAGCCCAAAACCTTCAGTGTAATCTCACACTGAAAGACCAAATTCCCCTCTGTAATTTCTCGGTGATATCCCAAATCCCCATGTGTAATCTCACACTGATAGCCGAAATCCCACTTGTGACCTCAACATGATAGCCCAAATCCCCTTTGTAACCTCTCACTGATAGCCCAAAACCCCCTTGTAACCTCAGATTGATTCCCAAATCCACCTGTGTAACCTCACACTGATAGCCCAAATCCCCCTTGTAATATCATGCTGACAGCCCAAATCCCCTTGTAACCTCACACTGATAGCCCAAATCCTCTTGTGACATTTTACACTGGAAGACCAAATTCCCCCTGTGTCATCTCACACTGATAGCCCAAATCCCCCTGTGTAATCTCACACTGATATCCCTAATCCACTTGTGTAATTTCACAGTGATAGCCCAAATCCGCCTGGTAACCTCACACTGATAGTCCAAATCCCACTGCATAATCTTACACTGATAGCACAAATTCCCCTGTGTAATTGCACACTGATTGCCCAAATCCCCCTGTGTAACCTCACACTGATATCCCAAATCCCGCTGTGTAATCCCACATTGATAGCACAAATACCCCTTGTAATCTAACACTGATAGATAAAATCCCCCTGTGTAACCTCACACTGATAGCCCAAATCCCCCTGTGTAATCTCACACTGATAGCCCAAACACCCCTGTGTAATATCACAGTATTAGCCCAAATCCCCGTGTGTAATCTCACACTGATAGCATAAATATCCGTTGTAATCTCACACTGATAGCCCAAATCCCCCTGTGTAACCTCAGACTGATATCCCAAATCCCCCTGTGTAATCCCACATTGATAGCACAAATACCCCTTGTAATCTAACACTGATAGACCAAATCGCCCTTGGAACCTCACACTGATAGCCAAAATCCCCCTTGTAACCTCACACTGAAAGCCCAAATCCCCCTTAGAACCTCAGACTGATAGCCCAAATCTCCGTGTGTAATCTCACATTGATAGCCCAAATCCCCCTTGTAACCTCACACTGATAGCCCCTATCCTCCTGTGTAATCTCACACTGATAGCCCAAAACCCCCTGTGTAATCTTACACTGATAGCCGAAATACCCCTGAGTAATATAACAGTGATAGCCCAAATGCTCCTGTGTCATCTCACACTGGTAGCCCAAATTCCACCATGTAACCTCACACTGATAACCCAAATCCCCCTGTGCAATCTCACACTAATAGCCCAAATCCGCATGTGTAATCTCACACTCATAGCCCAAATACACCCGGTGTAATCTCACACTGATAGCACAAAGCCCACTTATAAACTAATAATGTTAGCCCAAATCCCACTTGTAACCTCACACTGATAGCACAAATCCCCCTTGTAATATCACACTGATAGCCCAAATTCCCACATTGTCATCTCACCCTGATAGCCATATCGTCCAGTGTATTTTCAGACTGATATACCAAAAGCCCCTATGTTATTTCTCGGTGATAGCCCAAATCCCCATGTGTAATCTCACACTGATAGCCCAAATACACCCGGTGTAATCTCACATTGATAGCCCAAATCCCACTTGTGACCTCACAATGATAGCGCAAATCCTGCTTGTAACCTCTCACTGATAGCCCAAATCTTCCTTGTAACCTCAGATTGATAGCCCAAATAACCCTGTGTAATCTCACACTGATATCCCAAATCCCCCTGTGTAACTTTACAGTGATAGCCCAAAACCCCTGGTACCCTCACACAGATAGCCCAAATCTACTGCATAACCTTACGCTGATATCCCAAATCCCCCTATGTAATCTCACAGTGATAGTCCAAATCCGCCTTGTAACATCACACTGAAAGCAAAAATCCCCCTTGGAACCTCACACTGATAGCCCAAATCTACGTGTGTAATCTCACATTGATAGCCCAAATCCCCCTTGTAACCTCACACAGATAGCCCGAATCCCCCTGTGTAATCTCACACTGCTAGCCCAAAACCCCCTGTGTAATCTCACACTGATAGCCCAAATCCCCCTGTGTAATCTCACACTAATAGCCCAAATTCCCCCTGTGTCATCTCACCCTGATAGCTCAAATCCTCCAGTGTATTCTCACACTGATAGACCAATTCCCCTTATGTAATTTCTCGGTGTTAGCCCAAATCCCCCTGTGTAATCTCACACTGATATCCCAAATCCCCCTGTGTAACTTTACAGGGATAGCCCAAAACCCCCTGGTAACCTCACACTGATAGCCCAAATCCCACTGCATAACCTTACACTGATATCCCAAATCCCCCTATGTAATCTCACAGTGATAGTCCAAATCCGCCTTGTAACATCACACTGAAAGCACAAATCCCCCTTGGAACCTCACATTGATAGCCCAAATCTACGTGTGTAATCTCACATTGATAGCCCAAATCCCCCTTGTAACCTCACACAGATAGCCCGAATCCCCCTGTGTAATCTCACACTGATATCCCAAATCCCCCTGTGTAACTTTACAGTGATAGCCCAAAACCCCCTGGTAACCTCACACTGATAGCCCAAATCCCACTGCATAACCTTACACTGATATCCCAAATCCCCCTATGTAATCTCACAGTGATAGTCCAAATCCGCCTTGTAACATCACACTGAAAGCACAAATTCCCCTTGGAACCTCACATTGATAGCCCAAATCTACGTGTGTAATCTCACATTGATAGCCCAAATCCCCCTTGTAACCTCACACAGATAGCCCGAATCCCCCTGTGTAATCTCACACTGATAGCCCAAAACCCCCTGTGTAATCTCACACTGATAGCCCAAATCCCCCTGTGTAATCTCACAGTAATAGCCCAAATTCCCCCTGTGTCATCTCACCCTGATAGCCCAAATCCTCCAGTGTATTCTCACACTGATAGACCAAATCCCCCTATGTAATTTCTCGGTGATAGCCCAAATCCCCATGTGTAATCTCACACTGATAGCCCAAATACACCCAGTGTAATCTCACACTGATAGCCCAAATCCCACTTGTGACCTCACAATGATAGCGCAAATCACCCTTTTAACCTCTCACTGATAGCCCAAGGCCCCCTTGTAACCTCAGATTGATAGCCTAAATCCACGTGTGTAACCTCACTCTGATTTCCCAAATTCCCCTTGTAATATCATGCTGACAGCCCAAATCACCTTGTAACCTCACACTGATAGCCCAAATGCCCTTGTGTCATTTCTCTCTGGTAGCCCAAATTCCCCCTGTGTCATCTCACACTGATAGCCCTAATCCCCCTGTGTAATCTCACACTGATATCCCAAATCCCCCTATGTAACTTTACAGTGATAGCCCAAATCCCCCTTGTAACCTCACATTGATAGCCCAAATCCCACTGCATAACCTTACACTGATAGCACAAATTCCCCCTGTGTAATCTCATACTGACAGCCCAAATCCCCCTGTGTAATCTCACACTGATAGCCCAAATCCCCCTGTGTAATCTCACACTGATAGCCCAAAAACCCCTGAGTAATCTCACACTGATAGCACAAATCCCCCTGTGTAATCTCACACTAATAGCCCAAATCCCCCTGTGTAATCTCACACTCATAGCCCAAATACACCCGGTGAAATCTCACACTGTTAGCACAAATCCCACTTGTAACCTCAAAATGATAACCCAAATCCCCCTAGTAATCTCATACTGATAGACCAAATACCCCTTGTAACCTGACACTGATAGCCCAAAAATTCCCCTTGTAACCCCACACTGATTGCTCATATCCCACCTGTAATCTCACGCTGAGAGCTCAAAATCCCCCTGGGTTATCTCGCACTGGTGACCAATTTCCCCCTGTGTCATCTCACATAGATAGCCCAAATCCTCCTGAGTCATCTCACACTGATAGCGAAAATCCCCCTGTGTAATCTCACAGTGATAGCCGAAATCCCCCTTTGTAATCTCACACTGATAGCCCAAAACCCCCTGTGAAATTTCACGGTGATAGCCCAAATCCTCATGTGTAATATCACATTGATAGCCCAAATACCCCTTGTAATCTCACACTGATAGCCCAAAACCCCCTGTGAAATTTTACGGTGATAGCCCAAATCCTCATGTGTAATCTCACATTGATAGCCCAAATCCCCCTTGTAACCTCAGACAGATAGCCCAAATCCCCCTGTGCAATCTCACACTGATAGCCCAAAACCCCCTGTGTAATCTCACACTGATAGCCCAAATCCCCCTCTGTAATCTCACATTGATAGCACAAATACCCCTTGAAATCTAACACTGATAGACCAAATCCCCCTTGTAACCTCACACTGATAGCCCCAATCCCCCTGTGTAATCTCACACTGATAGCCCAAAACCCCCTGTGTAATATTACACTGATAGCCAAAATACCCCTGAGTAATATAACAGTGATAGCCCAAATGCCCCCGTGTCATCTCACACTGGTAGCCCAAATCCTCCATGTAACCTCACACTGATAACCCAAATCCCCCTGTGCAATCTCACACTGATAGCCCAAATCCCCCTGTGTAATCTCACACTCATAGCCCAAATACACCGGGTGTAATCTCACACTGATAGCACAAAGCCCTCTCGTAAACTAATAATGAAGCCCAAATCTCCCTCATAACCTCACACTGATAGCAGAAATCCCCCTTGTAATCTCACACTGATAGCCCAAATTCCCACAGTGTCATCTCACACTGATAGCCCCACTTCCCCCTGTGTAATCTCACAGTGATAGTCCAAATCCCCCTGTGTAATTTCACACTGATAGCCCAAATCCCCCTTGTAACCTGACACTGATAGCCCAAATTCCTGCTTGTAACCTCACACTGATTGCCCAAATCCCCCTTATAATCTCACTCAGATAGCTCAAACTCCCCCTGTGTAATCTCACACTGATAGCCCAAATTCCCCTTGTGTCATCTCACCGTGATAGCCCAAAACCTTCAGTGTAATCTCACACTGAAAGACCAAATCCCCCTCTGTAATTTCTCGGTGATATCCCAAATCCCCATGTGTAATCTCACACTGATAGCCCAAATACACCCGGTGTAATCTCACACTGATAGCCGAAATCCCACTTGTGACCTCACAATGATAACGCAAATCCCCCTTGTAACCTCTCACTGATAGCCCAAATCCCACTTGTAATATCATGCTGACAGCCCAAATCCCCTTGTAACCTCACACTGATAGCACAAATCCTCTTGTGACATTTCACAATGGAAGCCCAAATTCCCGCTGTGACATCTCACACTGATAGCCCAAATCCCCCTGTGTAATCTCACACTGATATCCCAAATCCAACTGTGTAATTTCACAGTGATAGCCCAAATCTGCCTGGTAACCTTGCACTGATAGCCCAAATCCCACTGCATAACCTTACACTGATAGCACAAATTCCCCTGTGTAATCTCAAACTGATTGCCCAAATCCCCCTGTTTAATCTCACACTGATAGACTAAATACCCCTGTGTAATCTCACAGTGATCGCCCAAATAACCCTGTGTAATCTCACACTGATAGCCCAAATCCTCCTGTGTAATCTCACACCAATAGCCCAAATCCCTCTGTGTAATCTCACGCTGATAGCCCCAATCCCCCTGTGTAATCTCACACTGATAGCCCAAAACCCCCTGTGTAATATTACACTGATAGCCAAAATACCCCTGAGTAATATAACAGTGATAGCCCAAATGCCCCCGTGTCATCTCACACTGGTAGCCCAAATCCCCCATGTAACCTCACACTGATAACCCAAATCCCCCTGTGCAATCTCACACTGATAGCCCAAATCCCCCTGTGTAATCTCATACTCATAGCCCAAATACACCGGGTGTAATCTCACAATGATAGCACAAAGCCCTCTCGTAAACTAATAATGAAGCCCAAATCCCCCTCATAACCTCACACTGATAGCAGAAATCCCCCTTGTAATCTCACACTGATAGCCCAAATTCCCACAGTGTCATCTCACACTGATAGCCCCAATTCCCCCTGTGTAATCTCACAGTGATAGTCCAAATCCCCCTGTGTAATTTCACACTGATAGCCCAAATCCCCCTTGTAACCTGACACTGATAGCCCAAATTCCTGCTTGTAAGCTCACACTGATTGCCCAAATCCCCCTTATAATCTCACTCAGATAGCTCAAACTCCCCCTGTGTAATCTCACACTGATAGCCCAAATTCCCCCTGTGTCATCTCACCGTGATAGCCCAAAACCTTCAGTGTAATCTCACACTGAAAGACCAAATCCCCCTCTGTAATTTCTCGGTGATATCCCAAATCCCCATGTGTAATCTCACACTGATAGCCCAAATACACCCGGTGTAATCTCACACTGATAGCCGAAATCCCACTTGTGACCTCAACGTGATAGCCCAAATCCCCTTTGTAACCTCTCACTGATAGCCCAAAACCCCCTTGTAACCTCAGATTGATTCCCAAATCCACCTGTGTAACCTCACACTGATAGCCCAAATCCCCCTTGTAATATCATGCTGACAGCGCAAATCCCCTTGTAACCCCACACTGATAGCCCAAATCCTCTTGTGACATTTCACACTGGAAGACCAAATTCCCTCTGTGTCATCTCACACTGATAGCCCAAATCCCCCTGTGTAATCTCACACTGATATCCCAAATCCAACTGTGTAATTTCACAGTGATAGCCCAAATCTGCCTGGTAACCTTGCACTGATAGCCCAAATCCCACTGCATAACCTTACACTGAGAGCACAAATTCCCCTGTGTAATCTCAAACTGATTGCCCAAATCCCCCTGTTTAATCTCACACTGATAGACTAAATACCCCTGTGTAATCTCACAGTGATCGCCCAAATAACCCTGTGTAATCTCACACTGATAGCCCAAATCCTCCTGTGTAATCTCACACCAATAGCCCAAATCCCTCTGTGTAATCTCACGCTGATAGCCCCAATCCCCCTGTGTAATCTCACACTGATAGCCCAAAACCCCCTGTGTAATCTTACACTGATAGCCAAAATACCCCTGAGTAATGTAACAGTGATAGCCCAAATGCCCCCGTGTCATCTCACACTGGTAGCCCAAATCCCCCATGTAACCTCACACTGATAACCCAAATCCCCCTGTGCAATCTCACACTGATAGCCCAAATCCCCCTTTGTAATCTCACACTCATAGCCCAAATACACCGGGTGTAATCTCACACTGATAGCACAAAGCCCTCTCGTAAACTAATAATGAAGCCCAAATCCCCCTCATAACCTCACACTGATAGCAGAAATCCCCCTTGTAATCTCACACTGATAGCCCAAATTCCCACAGTGTCATCTCACACTGATAGCCCCAATTCCCCCTGTGTAATCTCACAGTGATAGTCCAAATCCCCCTGTGTAATTTCACACTGATAGCCCAAATCCCCCTTGTAACCTGACACTGATAGCCCAAATTCCTGCTTGTAACCTCACACTGATTGCCCAAATCCCCCTTATAATCTCACTCAGATAGCTCAAACTCCCCCTGTGTAATCTCACACTGATAGCCCAAATTCCCCCTGTGTCATCTCACCGTGATAGCCCAAAACCTTCAGTGTAATCTCACACTGAAAGACCAAATCCCCCTCTGTAATTTCTCGGTGATATCCCAAATCCCCATGTGTAATCTCACACTGATAGCCCAAATACACCCGGTGTAATCTCACACTGATAGCCGAAATCCCACTTGTGACCTCAACGTGATAGCCCAAATTCCCTTTGTAACCTCTCACTGATAGCCCAAAACCCCCTGTAACCTCAGATTGATTCCCAAATCCACCTGTGTAACCTCACACTGATAGCCCAAATCCCCCTTGTAATATCATGCTGACAGCCCAAATCCCCTTGTAACCCCACACTGATAGCCCAAATCCTCTTGTGACATTTCACACTGGAAGACCAAATTCCCTCTGTGTCATCTCACACTGATAGCCCAAATCCCCCTGTGTAATCTCACACTGATATCCCTAATCCACTTGTGTAATTTCACAGTGATAGCCCAAATCCGCCTGGGAACCTCACACTGATAGCCCAAATCCCACTGCATAATCTTACACTGATAGCACAAATTCCCCTGTGTAATTGCACACTGATAGCCCAAATCCCCCTGTGTAACCTCACACTGATATCCCAAATCCCGCTGTGTAATCCCACATTGATAGCACAAATACCCCTTGTAATCTAACACTGATAGATAAAATCCCCCTGTGTAACCTCACACTGATAGCCCAAACACCCCTGTGTAATATCACAGTATTAGCCCAAATCCCCGTGTGTAATCTCACACTGATAGCATAAATATCCGTTGTAATCTCACACTGATAGCCCAAATCCCCCTGTGTAACCTCAGACTGATATCCCAAATCCCCCTGTGTAATCCCACATTGATAGCACAAATACCCCTTGTAATCTAACACTGATAGACCAAATCGCCCTTGGAACCTCACACTGATAGCCAAAATCCCCCTTGTAACCTCACACTGAAAGCCCAAATCCCCCTTAGAACCTCAGACTGATAGCCCAAATCTCCGTGTGTAATCTCACATTGATAGCCCAAATCCCCCTTGTAACCTCACACTGATAGCCCCTATCCTCCTGTGTAATCTCACACTGATAGCCCAAAACCCCCTGTGTAATCTTACACTGATAGCCGAAATACCCCTGAGTAATATCACACTGATAGCCCAAATGCCCCCATGTCATCTCACACTGGTAGTCCAAATCCCCCATGTACCCTCACACTGATAGCCCAAATCTCCCTGTGTCATCTCACACTGGTAGCCCAAATACCCTATATAACCTCACACTGATAACCCAAATCCCCCTGTGCAATCTCACACTAATAGCCCAAATCCCCCTGTGTAATCTCACACTCATAGCCCAAATATACCCGGTGTAATCTCACACTGATATCCCAAAGCCCACTTGTAAACTAATAATGATAGCACAAATCCTCCTCTTTAACCACACACTGATAACCCAAATACACCCGTGGTAATCTCACACTGATAGCCCAAATCCCACATGTAACCTCACAATGCTAGCCCAAATCCCCCTTGTAACGTCACACTGATAGCCCAAATCCCACTTTTAACCTCACCATGATAGCACAAATCTCCCTGTGTGACCACAAACTGATCGCCCAATTCCCCCTTGCAATATAATGCTGATAGCTCAAATCCCCTTGTAACCTCACACTGATAGCCCAAATCCCCCTGTGTCATTTCACACTGGGAGCCCAAATTCCCCCAGTGTCATCTCAGACTGTTATCCCAAATCCTCCTGTGTAATCTCACACTGATAGCCCTAATGCCCCTCTGTAACCTCACACTGATAGCCCAAATCCTCCTGTGTAACCTCACTCTGATAGCCCAAATACACCCGGTGAAATCTCACACTGATAGCCCAAATCCCACTTGTAACCACACAATGTTAGCCCAAATCCCGCTTGTAAGCTCACACTGATAGCCCAAATCCAACTTGTAACCTCACACTGATAGCACAAATCCCCCTGTGTAATCCCACAGTGATTGCCCAAATCCCCCTGTGTAATCTTAGACGTATAGCCCAAATCCCTCTGTGTAATCTCACACTGATAGCGCAAATCCCCTTTGTAACCTCACAGTGCTGGCCCAAATCCCACTGTGTAATCTCACATTGATAGCCCAAATAACCCTGTGTAATCTCACAATGATAGCCCAAAGGCCATTTGTAACATTAGACTGATAGCACAAATCCCCCTTGTAGCCTCACACTGATAGCCCAAATTCTCTTGCATAATCTCCCACTGATAGCCTTAATGGTCCTGTGTAACCTCACACTGATAGCCCAAATCCTCCTGTGTAACCTCACACTGATAGCCCAAATAAACCCGGTGTAATCTCACACTGATAGCCCAAATCCCACTTGTAACCACACAATGATAGCCCAAATCCCGCTTGTAATCTCACACTGATAGCCCAAATCCAGCTTGTAACCTCACACTGATAGCACAAATCCCCCTTTGTAATCTCACACTGATAGCCCTAATGCCCCTGTGTAACCTCACACTGATAGTCCAAATCCTCCTGTGTAACCTCACACTGTTTGCCCAAATACACCCGGTGAAATCTCACACTGACAGCCCAAATCCCACTTGTAACCACACAATGTTAGCCCAAATCCCGCTTGTATTCTCAAACTGATAGCCCAAATCCCCCTTATAACCTCACAATGACAGCCCAAAATCCCCCTGTGTAATTCACACTGATAGCCCAAATACCCCTATTAATATCACAGTGATAGCCCAAATGCCCCCATGTCATCTCACACTGGTAGCCCAAATCCCCCATGTAACCTCACACTGATAGCCCAAATCCCCCTGTGTAATCTCACACTCATAGCCCAAATACACCCGGTGAAATCTCACACTGTTAGCACAAATTCCACTTGTAACCTCACAATGATAACCCAAATCCCCCTTGTAATCTCACACTGATAGCCCAATTCCCACAGTGTCATCTGACACTAATAGCCCAAATTCCCCCCTGTGTCATCTCACTCTGATAGCCCAAATCTCTCTGTGTAATCTCACACTGATAGCCCAAATACCCTATGTAACCTCACAGTGCTGGCCCAAATCCCGCTGTGTAATCTCATAGTGATAGCCCAAATAACCCTGTGTAATCTCACCGTGATAGCCCAAATGCCCCTGTAACCTTACACTGATAGCACAAATCCTGCTTGTAACCTCACACTGATAGCCCAAATCCCCCTGTGTAATCTCACATTGATAGCACAAATACCCCTTGTAATCTAACACTGATAGACCAAATCCCCCTTGTAACCTCACACTGATAGCCAAAATCCCCCTTGTAACCTCACACTGATAGCTAAAATCCCCCTTGTAACCTCACACTGAAAGACCAAATCCCCCTTGGAACCTCAGACTGAAGGCCAAATCTCCCTGTGTAATCTGACATTGATAGCCCAAATCCCCCTTGTAACCTCACACAGATAGCCCGAATCCCCCTGTGTAATCTCACACTGCTAGCCCAAAACCCCCTGTGTAATCTCACACTGCTAGCCCAAAACCCCCTGTGTAATCTCACACTGATAGCCCAAATCCCCCTGTGTAATCTCACACTAATAGCCCAAATTCCCCCTGTGTCATCTCACCCTGATAGCCCAAATCCTCCAGTGTATTCTCACACTGATAGACCAAATCCCCCTATGTAATTTCTCGGTGTTAGCCCAAATCCCCCTGTGTAATCTCACACTGATATCCCAAATCCCCCTGTGTAACTTTACAGTGATAGCCCAAAACCCCCTGGTAACCTCACACTGATAGCCCAAATCCCACTGCATAACCTTACACTGATATCCCAAATCCCCCTATGTAATCTCACAGTGATAGTCCAAATCCGCCTTGTAACATCACACTGAAAGCACAAATCCCCCTTGGAACCTCACATTGATAGCCCAAATCTACGTGTGTAATCTCACATTGATAGCCCAAATCCCCCTTGTAACCTCACACAGATAGCCCGAATCCCCCTGTGTAATCTCACACTGATAGCCCAAAACCCCCTGTGTAATCTCACACTGATAGCCCAAATCCCCCTGTGTAATCTCACAGTAATAGCCCAAATTCCCCCTGTGTCATCTCACCCTGATAGCCCAAATCCTCCAGTGTATTCTCACACTGATAGACCAAATCCCCCTATGTAATTTCTCGGTGATAGCCCAAATCCCCATGTGTAATCTCACACTGATAGCCCAAATACACCCAGTGTAATCTCACACTGATAACCCAAATCCCACTTGTGACCTCACAATGATAGCGCAAATCACCCTTTTAACCTCTCACTGATAGCCCAAGTCCCCCTTGTAACCTCAGATTGATAGCCTAAATCCACGTGTGTAACCTCACTCTGATTTCCCAAATTCCCCTTGTAATATCATGCTGACAGCCCAAATCACCTTGTAACCTCACACTGACAGCCCAAATGCCCTTGTGTCATTTCTCTCTGGTAGCCCAAATTCCCCCTGTGTCATCTCACACTGATAGCCCTAATCCCCCTGTGTAATCTCACACTGATATCCCAAATCCCCCTATGTAACTTTACAGTGATAGCCCAAATCCCCCTTGTAACCTCACATTGATAGCCCAAATCCCACTGCATAACCTTACACTGATAGCACAAATTCCCCCTGTGTAATCTCATACTGACAGCCCAAATCCCCCTGTGTAATCTCACACTGATAGCCCAAATCCCCCTGTGTAATCTCACACTGATAGCCCAAAAACCCCTGAGTAATCTCACACTGATAGCACAAATCCCCCTGTGTAATCTCACACTAATAGCCCAAATCCCCCTGTGTAATCTCACACTCATAGCCCAAATACACCCGGTGAAATCTCACACTGTTAGCACAAATCCCACTTGTAACCTCAAAATGATAACCCAAATCCCCCTAGTAATCTCATACTGATAGACCAAATACCCCTTGTAACCTGACACTGATAGCCCAAAAATTCCCCTTGTAACCCCACACTGATTGCTCATATCCCACCTGTAATCTCACGCTGAGAGCTCAAAATCCCCCTGGGTTATCTCACACTGGTGACCAATTTCCCCCTGTGTCATCTCACATAGATAGCCCAAATCCTCCTGAGTCATCTCACACTGATAGCGAAAATCCCCCTGTGTAATCTCACAGTGATAGCCGAAATCCCCCTTTGTAATCTCACACTGATAGCCCAAAACCCCCTGTGAAATTTTACGGTGATAGCCCAAATCCTCATGTGTAATCTCACATTGATAGCCCAAATCCCCCTTGTAACCTCAGACAGATAGCCCAAATCCCCCTGTGCAATCTCACACTGATAGCCCAAAACCCCCTGTGTAATCTCACACTGATAGCCCAAATCCCCCTCTGTAATCTCACATTGATAGCACAAATACCCCTTGTAATCTAACACTGATAGACCAAATCCCCCTTGGAACCTCACAATAATAGCCAAAATCCCCCTTGTAACCTCACACTGATAGCCCAAAACCCCCTGTGTAATCTTACACTGATAGCCAAAATACCCCTGAGTAATATAACAGTGATAGCCCAAATGCCCCCGTGTCATCTCACACTGGTAGCCCAAATGCCCCCATGTAACCTCACACTGATAACCCAAATCCCCCTGTGCAATCTCACACTGATAGCCCAAATTCCCCTGTGTAATCTCACACTCATAGCCCAAATACACCGGGTGTAATCTCACACTGATAGCACAAAGCCCTCTCGTAAACTAATAATGAAGCCCAAATCCCCCTCATAACCTCACACTGATAGCAGAAATCCCCCTGTGTAATCTCACACTGATAGCCCAAATCCCCCTCTGTAATCTCACATTGATAGCACAAATACCCCTTGTAATCTAACACTGATAGACCAAATCCCCCTTGGAACCTCACAATAATAGCCAAAATCCCCCTTGTAACCTCACACTGATAGCCCCAATCCCCCTGTGTAATCTCACAAAGATAGCCCAAAACCCCCTGTGTAATCTTACACTGATAGCCAAAATACCCCTGAGTAATATAACAGTGATAGCCCAAATGCCCCCGTGTCATCTCACACTGGTAGCCCAAATCCCCCATGTAACCTCACACTGGTAGCCCAAATCCCCCATGTAACCTCACACTGATAACCCAAATCCCCCTGTGCAATCTCACACTGATAGCCCAAATCCCCCTGTGTAATCTCACACTCATAGCCCAAATACACCGGGTGTAATCTCACACTGATAGCACAAAGCCCTCTTGTAAACTAATAATGAAGCCCAAATCCCCCTCATAACCTCACACTGATAGCAGAAATCCCCCTTGTAATCTCACACTGATAGCCCCAATTCCCCCTGTGTAATCTCACAGTGATAGTCCAAATCCCCCTGTGTAATTTCACACTGATAGCCCAAATCCCCCTTGTAACCTGACACTGATAGCCCAAATTCCTGCTTGTAACCTCACACCGACTGCCCAAATCCCCCTTATAATCTCACTCAGATAGCTCAAACTCCCCCTGTGTAATCTCACACTGATAGCCCAAATTCCCCCTGTGTCATCTCACCGTGATAGCCCAAAACCTTCAGTGTAATCTCACACTGAAAGACCAAATCCCCCTCTGTAATTTCTCGGTGATATCCCAAATCCCCATGTGTAATCTCACACTGATAGCCCAAATACACCCGGTGTAATCTCACACTGATAGCCGAAATCCCACTTGTGACCTCAACGTGATAGCCCAAATTCCCTTTGTAACCTCTCACTGATAGCCCAAAACCCCCTTGTAACCTCAGATTGATTCCCAAATCCACCTGTGTAACCTCACACTGATAGCCCAAATCCCCCTTGTAATCTCACACTGATAGCCCAATTCCCACAGTGTCATCTGACACTGATAGCCCAAATTCCCCCTGTGTCATCTCACTCTGATAGCCCAAATCTCTCTGTGTAATCTCACACTGATAGCCCAAATACCCTATGTAACCTCACAGTGCTGGCCCAAATCCCGCTGTGTAATCTCATAGTGATAGCCCAAATAACCCTGTGTAATCTCACCGTGATAGCCCAAATGCCCCTGTAACCTTACACTGATAGCACAAATCCTGCTTGTAACCTCACACTGATAGCCCAAATCCCCCTGTGTAATCTCACATTGATAGCACAAATACCCCTTGTAATCTAACACTGATAGACCAAATCCCCCTTGTAACCTCACACTGATAGCCAAAATCCCCCTTGTAACCTCACACTGATAGCTAAAATCCCCCTTGTAACCTCACACTGAAAGACCAAATCCCCCTTGGAACCTCAGACTGAAGGCCAAATCTCCCTGTGTAATCTGACATTGATAGCCCAAATCCCCCTTGTAACCTCACACAGATAGCCCGAAACCCCCTGTGTAATCTCACACTGCTAGCCCAAAACCCCCTGTGTAATCTCACACTGATAGCCCAAATCCCCCTGTGTAATCTCACACTAATAGCCCAAATTCCCCCTGTGTCATCTCACCCTGATAGCCCAAATCCTCCAGTGTATTCTCACACTGATAGACCAAATCCCCCTATGTAATTTCTCGGTGTTAGCCAAATCCCCCTGTGTAATCTCACACTGATATCCCAAATCCCCCTGTGTTAACTTTACAGTGATAGCCCAAAACCCCCTGGTAACCTCACACTGATAGCCCAAATCCCACTGCATAACCTTACACTGATATCCCAAATCCCCCCTATGTAATCTCACAGTGATAGTCCAAATCCGCCTTGTAACATCACACTGAAAGCACAAATCCCCCTTGGAACCTCACATTGATAGCCCAATCTACGTGTGTAATCTCACATTGATAGCCCAAATCCCCCTTGTAACCTCACACAGATAGCCCGAATCCCCTGTGTAATCTCACACTGATAGCCCAAAAACCCCCTGTGTAATCTCACACTGATAGCCCAAATCCCCCTGTGTAATCTCACAGTAATAGCCCAAATTCCCCCTGTGTCATCTCACCCCTGATAGCCCAAATCCTCCAGTGTATTCTCACACTGATAGACCAAATCCCCCTATGTAATTTCTCGGTGATAGCCCAAATCCCCATGTGTAATCTCACACTGATAGCCCAAATACACCCAGTGTAATCTCACACTGATAACCCAAATCCCACTTGTGACCTCACAATGATAGCGCAAATCACCCTTTTAACCTCTCACTGATAGCCCAAGTCCCCCTTGTAACCTCAGATTGATAGCCTAAATCCACGTGTGTAACCTCACTCTGATTTCCCAAATTCCCCTTGTAATATCATGCTGACAGCCCAAATCACCTTGTAACCTCACACTGACAGCCCAAATGCCCTTGTGTCATTTCTCTCTGGTAGCCCAAATTCCCCTGTGTCATCTCACACTGATAGCCCTAATCCCCCTGTGTAATCTCACACTGATATCCCAAATCCCCCTATGTAACTTTACAGTGATAGCCCAAATCCCCCTTGTAACCTCACATTGATAGCCCAAATCCCACTGCATAACCTTACACTGATAGCACAAATTCCCCCTGTGTAATCTCATACTGACAGCCCAAATCCCCCTGTGTAATCTCACACTGATAGCCCAAATCCCCCTGTGTAATCTCACACTGATAGCCCAAAAACCCCTGAGTAATCTCACACTGATAGCACAAATCCCCCTGTGTAATCTCACACTAATAGCCCAAATCCCCCTGTGTAATCTCACACTCATAGCCCAAATACACCCGGTGAAATCTCACACTGTTAGCACAAATCCCACTTGTAACCTCAAAATGATAACCCCAAATCCCCATAGTAATCTCATACTGATAGACCCAAATACCCCTTGTAACCTGACACTGATAGCCCAAAAATTCCCCTTGTAACCCCACACTGATTGCTCATATCCCACCTGTAATCTCACGCTGAGAGCTCAAAATCCCCCTGGGTTATCTCACACTGGTGACCAATTTCCCCCTGTGTCATCTCACATAGATAGCCCAAATCCTCCTGAGTCATCTCACACTGATAGCGAAAATCCCCCTGTGTAATCTCACAGTGATAGCCGAAATCCCCCTTTGTAATCTCACACTGATAGCCCAAAACCCCCTGTGAAATTTTACGGTGATAGCCCAAATCCTCATGTGTAATCTCACATTGATAGCCCAAATCCCCCTTGTAACCTCAGACAGATAGCCCAAATCCCCCTGTGCAATCTCACACTGATAGCCCAAAACCCCCTGTGTAATCTCACACTGATAGCCCAAATCCCCCTCTGTAATCTCACATTGATAGCACAAATACCCCCTTGTAATCTAACACTGATAGACCAAATCCCCCTTGGAACCTCACAATAATAGCCAAAATCCCCCTTGTAACCTCACACTGATAGCCAAAAACCCCCTGTGTAATCTTACACTGATAGCCAAAATACCCCTGAGTAATATAACAGTGATAGCCCAAATGCCCCCGTGTCATCTCACACTGGTAGCCCAAATGCCCCCATGTAACCTCACACTGATAACCCAAATCCCCCTGTGCAATCTCACACTGATAGCCCAAATTCCCCTGTGTAATCTCACACTCATAGCCCAAATACACGGGTGTAATCTCACACTGATAGCACAAAGCCCTCTCGTAAACTAATAATGAAGCCCAAATCCCCCTCATAACCTCACACTGATAGCAGAAATCCCCCTGTGTAATCTCACACTGATAGCCCAAATCCCCCTCTGTAATCTCACATTGATAGCACAAATACCCCTTGTAATCTAACACTGATAGACCAAATCCCCCTTGGAACCTCACAATAATAGCCAAAATCCCCCTGGTAACCTCACACTGATAGCCCCAATCCCCCTGTGTAATCTCACACTGATAGCCCAAAACCCCCTGTGTAATCTTACACTGATAGCCAAAATACCCCTGAGTAATATAACAGTGATAGCCCAAATGCCCCCGTGTCATCTCACACTGGTAGCCCAAATCCCCCATGTAACCTCACACTGATAACCCAAATCCCCCTGTGCAATCTCACACTGATAGCCCAAATCCCCCTTTGTAATCTCACACTCATAGCCCAAATACACCGGGTGTAATCTCACACTGATAGCACAAAGCCCTCTCGTAAACTAATAATGAAGCCCAAATCCCCCTCATAACCTCACACTGATAGCAGAAATCCCCCTTGTAACCTGACACTGATAGCCCAAAATTCCCACAGTGTCATCTCACACTGATAGCCCCAATTCCCCCTGTGTAATCTCACAGTGATAGTCCAAATCCCCCTGTGTAATTTCACACTGATAGCCCAAATCCCCCTTGTAACCCTGACACTGATAGCCCAAATTCCTGCTTGTAACCTCACACCGACTGCCCAAATCCCCCTTATAATCTCACTCAGATAGCTCAAACTCCCCCTGTGTAATCTCACACTGATAGCCCAAATTCCCCCTGTGTCATCTCACCGTGATAGCCCAAAACCTTCAGTGTAATCTCACACTGAAAGACCAAATCCCCCTCTGTAATTTCTCGGTGATATCCCAAATCCCCATGTGTAATCTCACACTGATAGCCCAAATACACCCGGTGTAATCTCACACTGATAGCCGAAATCCCACTTGTGACCTCAACGTGATAGCCCAAATTCCCTTTGTAACCTCTCACTGATAGCCCAAAACCCCCTTGTAACCTCAGATTGATTCCCAAATCCACCTGTGTAACCTCACACTGATAGCCCAAATCCCCCTTGTAATATCATGCTGACAGCCCAAATCCCCTTGTAACCTCACACTGATAGCCCAAATCCTCTTGTGACATTTCACACTGGAAGACCAAATTCCCTCTGTGTCATCTCACACTGATAGCCCAAATCCCCCTGTGTAATCTCACACTGATATCCCTAATCCACTTGTGTAATTTCACAGTGATAGCCCAAATCCGCCTGGGAACCTCACACTGATAGCCCAAATCCCACTGCATAATCTTACACTGATAGCACAAATTCCCCTGTGTAATTGCACACTGATAGCCCAAATCCCCTGTGTAACCTCACACTGATATCCCAAATCCCGCTGTGTAATCCCACATTGATAGCACAAATACCCCTTGTAATCTAACACTGATAGATAAAATCCCCCTGTGTAACCTCACACTGATAGCCCAAACACCCCTGTGTAATATCACAGTATTAGCCCAAATCCCCGTGTGTAATCTCACACTGATAGCATAAATATCCGTTGTAATCTCACACTGATAGCCCAAATCCCCCTGTGTAACCTCAGACTGATATCCCAAATCCCCCTGTGTAATCCCACATTGATAGCACAAATACCCCTTGTAATCTAACACTGATAGACCAAATCGCCCTTGGAACCTTACACTGATAGCCAAAATCCCCCTTGTAACCTCACACTGAAAGCCCAAATCCCCCTTAGAACCTCAGACTGATAGCCCAAATCTCCGTGTGTAATCTCACATTGATAGCCCAAATCCCCCTTGTAACCTCACACTGATAGCCCCTATCCTCCTGTGTAATCTCACACTGATAGCCCAAAACCCCCTGTGTAATCTTACACTGATAGCCGAAATACCCCTGAGTAATATAACAGTGATAGCCCAAATGCTCCTGTGTCATCTCACACTGGTAGCCCAAATTCCCCCATGTAACCTCACACTGATAACCCAAATCCCCCTGTGCAATCTCACACTAATAGCCCAAATCCGCATGTGTAATCTCACACTAATAGCCCAAATACACCCGGTGTAATCTCACACTGATAGCACAAAGTCCACTTATAAACTAATAATGTCAGCCCAAATCCCCCTTGTAACCTCACACTGATAGCCCCTATCCTCCTGTATAATCTCACACTGATAGCCCAAAACCCCCTGTGTAATCTTACACTGATAGCCGAAATACCCCTGAGTAATATAACAGTGATATACCAAATGCTCCTGTGTCATCTCACACTGGTAGCCCAAATTCCCCCATGTAACCTCACACTGATAACCCAAATCCCCCTGTGCAATGTCACACTAATAGCCCAAATCCGCATGTGTAATCTCACACTAATAGCCCAAATACACCCGGTGTAATCTCACACTGATAGCACAAAGCCCACTTATAAACTAATAATGTTAGCCCAAATCCCACTTGTAACCTCACACTGATAACACAAATCCCCCTTGTAATCTCACACTGATATCCCAAATCCCCCTGTGTAACTTTACAGTGATAGCCCAGAACCCCCTGGTAACCTCACACTGATAGCCCAAATCCCACTGCATAACCTTACAGTGATATCCCAAATCCCCCTATGTAATCTCACAGTGATAGTCCAAATCCGCCTTGGAACATCACATTGAAAGCACAAATCCCCCTTGGAACCTCACTCTGATAGCCCAAATCTACGTGTGTAATCTCACATTGATAGCCCAAATCCCCCTTGTAACCTCACACAGATAGCCCGAATCCCCCTGTGTAATCTCACACTGATAGCCCAAAACCCCCTGTGTAATCTCACACTGATAGCCCAAATCCCCCTGTGTAATCTCACAGTAATAGCCCAAATTCCCCCTGTGTCATCTCACCCTGATAGCCCAAATCCTCCAGTGTATTCTCACACTGATAGACCAAATCCCCCTATGTAATTTCTCGGTGATAGCCCAAATCCCCATGTGTAATCTCACACTGATATCCCAAATCCCCCTGTGTAACTTTACAGCGATAGCCCAAATCCCACTGCATAACCTTACACTGATAGCTCAAAATCCCCCTGTGTAATCTCACACTGATAGCCCAAATCCCCGCGTGTAATCTCACACTGATAGCCCAAATCCCCCTTGTAACCTGACACTGATAGCCCAAATTCCTGCTTGTAACCTCAAACTGATTGCCCAAAACCCCCTTATAATCTCACTCAGAGAGCTCAAAGTCCCCCTGTGTAATCTCACACTGACAGCCCAAATCCCGCTGTGTAATCTCACAGTGATAGCCCAAATACCCCTGTGTAATCTCACAGTGATAGCCCAAATGCACCTTGTAACCTTACACTGATAGCACAAATCCTGCTTATAACCTCACACTGAAAGCCCAAATCCCCCTTGGAACCTCAGACTGATGCCAAATCTCCGTGTGTAATCTCACATTGATAGCCCAAATCCCCCTTGTAACCTCACACTGATAGCCCCAATCCCCCTGCGTAATCTCACACTGATAGCCCAAAACCCCCTGTGTAATCTTACACTGATAGCCGAAGTACCCCTGAGTAATATAACAGTGATAGCCCAAAACCTCCAGTTTAATCTCACACTGAAAGACCAAATCCCCCTCTGTAATTTCTCGGTGATATCCCAAATCCCCATGTGTAATCTCACACTGATAGCCGAAATCCCACTTGTGACCTCAACATGATAGCCCAAATCCCCTTTGTAACCTCTCACTGATAGCCCAAAACCCCCTTGTAACCTCAGATTGAATCCCAAATCCACCTGTGTAACCTCACACTGATAGCCCAAATCCCCCTTGTAATATCATGCTGACAGCCCAAATCCCCTTGTAACCTCACACTGATAGCCCAAATCCTCTTGTGACATTTTACACTGGAAGACCAAATTCCCCCTGTGTCATCTCACACTGATTGCCCAAATCCCCCTGTGTAATCTCACACTGATATCCCTAATCCACTTGTGTAATTTCACAGTGATAGCCCAAATCCGCCTGGTAACCTCACACTGATAGCCCAAATCCCACTGCATAATCTTACACTGACAGGACAAATTCCCCTGTGTAATTGCACACTGATAGCCCAAATCCCCCTGTGTAACCTCACACTGATATCCCAAATCCCGCTGTGTAATCCCACATTGATAGCACAAATACCCCTTGTAATCTAACACTGATAGATAAAATCCCCCTGTGTAACCTCACACTGATAGCCCAAATCCCCCTGTGTAATCTCACACTGATAGCCCAAACACCCCTGTGTAATATCACAGTATTAGCCCAAATCCCCCTGTGTAATCTCACACTGATAGCATAAATATCCGTTGTAATCTCACACTGATAGCCCAAATCCCCCTGTGTAACCTCAGACTGATATCCCAAATCCCCCTGTGTAATCCCACATTGATAGCACAAATACCCCTTGTAATCTAACACTGATAGACCAAATCGCCCTTGGAACCTCACACTGATAGCCAAAATCCCCCTTGTAACCTCACACTGAAAGCCCAAATCCCCCTTAGAACCTCAGACTGATAGCCCAAATCTCCGTGTGTAATCTCACATTGATAGCCCAAATCCCCCTTGTAACCTCACACTGATAGCCCCTATCCTCCTGTGTAATCTCACACTGATAGCCCAAAACCCCCTGTGTAATCTTACACTGATAGCCGAAATACCCCTGAGTAATATAACAGTGATAGCCCAAATGCTCCTGTGTCATCTCACACTGGTAGCCCAAATTCCCCCATGTAACCTCACACTGATAACCCAAATCCCCCTGTGCAATCTCACACTAATAGCCCAAATCCGCATGTGTAATCTCACACTCATAGCCCAAATACACCCGGTGTAATCTCACACTGATAGCACAAAGCCCACTTATAAACTAATAATGTTAGCCCAAATCCCACTTGTAACCTCACACTGATAGCACAAATCCCCCTTGTAATATCACACTGATAGCCCAAATTCCCACAGTGTCATCTCACCCTGATAGCCATATCGTCCAGTGTATTTACACACTGATATACCAAAAGCCCCTATGTTATTTCTCGGTGATAGCCCAAATCCCCATGTGTAATCTCACACTGATAGCCCAAATACACCCGGTGTAATCTCACACTGATAGCCCAAATCCCACTTGTGACCTCACAATGATAGCGCAAATCGTGCTTGTAACCTCTCACTGATAGCCCAAATCTTCCTTGTAACCTCAGATTGATAGCCCAAATCCCCCTGTGTAATCTCACACTGATATCCCAAATCCCCCTGTGTAACTTTACAGTGATAGCCCAAAACCCCTGGTACCCTCACACTGATAGCCCAAATCTACTGCATAACCTTACACTGATATCCCAAATCCCCCTATGTAATCTCACAGCGATAGTCCAAATCCGCCTTGTAACATCACACTGAAAGCAAAAATCCCCCTTGGAACCTCACACTGATAGCCCAAATCTACGTGTGTAATCTCACATTGATAGCCCAAATCCCCCTTGTAACCTCACACAGATAGCCCGAATCCCCCTGTGTAATCTCACACTGCTAGCCCAAAACCCCCTGTGTAATCTCACACTGATAGCCCAAATCCCCCTGTGTAATCTCACACTAATAGCCCAAATTCCCCCTGTGTCATCTCACCCTGATAGCTCAAATCCTCCAGTGTATTCTCACACTGATAGACCAAATCCCCCTATGTAATTTCTCGGTGTTAGCCCAAATCCCCCTGTGTAATCTCACACTGATATCCCAAATCCCCCTGTGTAACTTTACAGTGATAGCCCAAAACCCCCTGGTAACCTCACACTGATAGCCCAAATCCCACTGCATAACCTTACACTGATATCCCAAATCCCCCTATGTAATCTCACAGTGATAGTCCAAATCCGCCTTGTAACATCACACTGAAAGCACAAATCCCCCTTGGAACCTCACATTGATAGCCCAAATCTACGTGTGTAATCTCACATTGATAGCCCAAATCCCCCTTGTAACCTCACACAGATAGCCCGAATCCCCCTGTGTAATCTCACACTGATAGCCCAAAAACCCCCTGTGTAATCTCACACTGACAGCCCAAATCCCCCTGTGTAATCTCACAGTAATAGCCCAAATTCCCCCTGTGTCATCTCACCCTGATAGCCCAAATCCTCCAGTGTATTCTCACACTGATAGACCAAATCCCCCTATGTAATTTCTCGGTGATAGTCCAAATCCCCATGTGTAATCTCACACTGATAGCCCAAATACACCCAGTGTAATCTCACACTGATAGCCCAAATCCCACTTGTGACCTCACAATGATAGCGCAAATCACCCTTTTAACCTCTCACTGATAGCCCAAGTCCCCCTTGTAACCTCAGATTGATAGCCTAAATCCACGTGTGTAACCTCACTCTGATTTCCCAAATTCCCCTTGTAATATCATGCTGACAGCCCAAATCACCTTGTAACCTCACACTGACAGCCCAAATGCCCTTGTGTCATTTCTCTCTGGTAGCCCAATTCCCCCTGTGTCATCTCACACTGATAGCCCTAATCCCCCTGTGTAATCTCACACTGATATCCCAAATCCCCCTATGTAACTTTACAGTGATAGCCCAAATCCCCCTTGTAACCTCACATTGATAGCCCAAATCCCACTGCATAACCTTACACTGATAGCACAAATTCCCCCTGTGTAATCTCATACTGACAGCCCAAATCCCCCTGTGTAATCTCACACTGATAGCCCAAATCCCCCTGTGTAATCTCACACTGATAGCCCAAAAACCCCTGAGTAATCTCACACTGATAGCACAAATCCCCCTGTGTAATCTCACACTAATAGCCCAAATCCCCCTGTGTAATCTCACACTCATAGCCCAAATACACCTGGTGAAATCTCACACTGTTAGCACAAATCCCACTTGTAACCTCAAAATGATAACCCAAATCCCCCTAGTAATCTCATACTGATAGACCAAATACCCCTTGTAACCTGACACTGATAGCCCAAAAATTCCCCTTGTAACCCCACACTGATTGCTCATATCCCACCTGTAATCTCACGCTGAGAGCTCAAAATCCCCCTGGGTTATCTCACACTGGGGACCAATTTCCCCCTGTGTCATCTCACATAGATAGCCCAAATCCTCCTGAGTCATCTCACACTGATAGCGAAAATCCCCCTGTGTAATCTCACAGTGATAGCCGAAATCCCCCCTTTGTAATCTCACACTGATAGCCCAAAACCCCCTGTGAAATTTTACGGTGATAGCCCAAATCCTCATGTGTAATCTCACATTGATAGCCCAAATCCCCCTTGTAACCTCAGACAGATAGCCCAAATCCCCCTGTGCAATCTCACACTGATAGCCCAAAACCCCCTGTGTAATCTCACACTGATAGCCCAAATCCCCCCTCTGTAATCTCACATTGATAGCACAAATACCCCTTGTAATCTAACACTGATAGACCAAATCCCCCTTGGAACCTCACAATAATAGCCAAAATCCCCCTTGTAACCTCACACTGATAGCCCAAAACCCCCTGTGTAATCTTACACTGATAGCCAAAATACCCCTGAGTAATATAACAGTGATAGCCCAAATGCCCCCGTGTCATCTCACACTGGTAGCCCAAATGCCCCCATGTAACCTCACACTGATAACCCAAATCCCCCTGTGCAATCTCACACTGATAGCCCAAATTCCACTGTGTAATCTCACACTCATAGCCCAAATACACCGGGTGTAATCTCACACTGATAGCACAAAGCCCTCTCGTAAACTAATAATGAAGCCCAAATCCCCCTCATAACCTCACACTGATAGCAGAAATCCCCCCTGTGTAATCTCACACTGATAGCCCAAATCCCCCTCTGTAATCTCACATTGATAGCACAAATACCCCTTGTAATCTAACACTGATAGACCCAAATCCCCCTTGGAACCTCACAATAATAGCCAAAATCCCCTTGTAACCTCACACTGATAGCCCCAATCCCCCTGTGTAATCTCACACTGATAGCCCAAAACCCCCTGTGTAATCTTACACTGATAGCCAAAATACCCCTGAGTAATATAACAGTGATAGCCCAAATGCCCCCGTGTCATCTCACACTGGTAGCCCAAATCCCCCATGTAACCTCACACTGATAACCCAAATCCCCCTGTGCAATCTCACACTGATAGCCCAAATCCCCCTGTGTAATCTCACACTCATAGCCCAAATACACCGGGTGTAATCTCACACTGATAGCACAAAGCCCTCTTGTAAACTAATAATGAAGCCCAAATCCCCCTCATAACCTCACACTGATAGCAGAAATCCCCCTTGTAATCTCACACTGATAGCCCCAATTCCCCCTGTGTAATCTCACAGTGATAGTCCAAATCCCCCTGTGTAATTTCACACTGATAGCCCAAATCCCCCTTGTAACCTGACACTGATAGCCCAAATTCCTGCTTGTAACCTCACACCGACTGCCCAAATCCCCCTTATAATCTCACTCAGATAGCTCAAACTCCCCCTGTGTAATCTCACACTGATAGCCCAAATTCCCCCTGTGTCATCTCACCGTGATAGCCCAAAACCTTCAGTGTAATCTCACACTGAAAGACCAAATCCCCCTCTGTAATTTCTCGGTGATATCCCAAATCCCCATGTGTAATCTCACACTGATAGCCCAAATACACCCGGTGTAATCTCACACTGATAGCCGAAATCCCACTTGTGACCTCAACGTGATAGCCCAAATTCCCTTTGTAACCTCTCACTGATAGCCCAAAAACCCCCTTGTAACCTCAGATTGATTCCCAAATCCACCTGTGTAACCTCACACTGATAGCCCAAATCCCCCTTGTAATCTCACACTGATAGCCCAATTCCCACAGTGTCATCTGACACTGATAGCCCAAATTCCCCCTGTGTCATCTCACTCTGATAGCCCAAATCTCTCTGTGTAATCTCACACTGATAGCCCAAATACCCTATGTAACCTCACAGTGCTGGCCCAAATCCCGCTGTGTAATCTCATAGTGATAGCCCAAATAACCCTGTGTAATCTCACCGTGATAGCCCAAATGCCCCTGTAACCTTACACTGATAGCACAAATCCTGCTTGTAACCTCACACTGATAGCCCAAATCCCCCTGTGTAATCTCACATTGATAGCACAAATACCCCTTGTAATCTAACACTGATAGACCAAATCCCCCTTGTAACCTCACACTGATAGCCAAAATCCCCCTTGTAACCTCACACTGATAGCTAAAATCCCCCTTGTAACCTCACACTGAAAGACCAAATCCCCCTTGGAACCTCAGACTGAAGGCCAAATCTCCCTGTGTAATCTGACATTGATAGCCCAAATCCCCCTTGTAACCTCACACAGATAGCCCGAAACCCCCTGTGTAATCTCACACTGCTAGCCCAAACCCCCCTGTGTAATCTCACACTGATAGCCCAAATCCCCCTGTGTAATCTCACACTAATAGCCCAAATTCCCCCTGTGTCATCTCACCCTGATAGCCCAAATCCTCCAGTGTATTCTCACACTGATAGACCAAATCCCCCTATGTAATTTCTCGGTGTTAGCCCAAATCCCCCTGTGTAATCTCACACTGATATCCCAAATCCCCCTGTGTAACTTTACAGTGATAGCCCAAAACCCCCTGGTAACCTCACACTGATAGCCCAAATCCCACTGCATAACCTTACACTGATATCCCAAATCCCCCTATGTAATCTCACAGTGATAGTCCCAAATCCGCCTTGTAACATCACACTGAAAGCACAAATCCCCCTTGGAACCTCACATTGATAGCCCAAATCTACGTGTGTAATCTCACATTGATAGCCCAAATCCCCCTTGTAACCGCACACAGATAGCCCGAATCCCCCTGTGTAATCTCACACTGATAGCCCAAAACCCCCTGTGTAATCTCACACTGATAGCCCAAATCCCCCTGTGTAATCTCACAGTAATAGCCCAAATTCCCCCTGTGTCATCTCACCCTGATAGCCCAAATCCTCCAGTGTATTCTCACACTGATAGACCAAATCCCCCTATGTAATTTCTCGGTGATAGCCCAAATCCCCA
>JANJGN010002445.1:0-70899 GCA_026770705.1 Isurus oxyrinchus
TCTCTCTGTTTCTCTGTGTCTCTCTCTCTCTGTGTCTCTCACTCTCTCTCTCTCCATCTTTGTGTGTCTCCATCTCTCTCTCTCTCTCTCTTTCTCTGTCTCTCTCTGTCTCTGTCTCTCTCTGTCTCTCTCTCTGTCTCTCTCTGTCTGTCTCTCTCTCACCTCTCTCCTTTAAGATGCTCCTTCAATGCTCCCTCTTTGACTGAGCACCTGTCCTGACACTTCCCCAATTGGCTCGGGGTGAGATTGGATCTGAGATGACAGTTTTGTGCCATTGAAGATGCTTCTAATTGGCCAAGGTCTGACCCTCTCCCCCCAGCCTGTCCTAACCCTCAGCCACACTCGATCACCACCTTCAGCCCAATCCACAGGATCGGGACTCGGAACTCAACAGATCAGATCCAGTGTTAGTGCTCGGTACGAGACTACTCTTCCTCATCTCCATGTCCTTCTATTCCTCTCTCCTTCGTGTGTTTATGCAGCCTCCCCCTCAGCCCTCCACCCTTTAAAAGTTTCTCTGCTCTTCTCCAGCCACTTCTTGTGGGAGGGAGTTCCGCCTGCCCCCCACTATCTGGGTAAAGAGGGTTTCCCCCCACCACCGCCTCGTTCTACTCTGGCTCGCAAAGTTAAAACAAATTCTGCACGGCAACCCTATCGGAACCTCTCGATCAGGTCATACCGAGGGATACGCAGACCGGAACTGTGCACGGTGCTCCGAGTGTGGTCTAACCGAGGGATACGGAGACCGGAACTGTGCACGGTGCTCCGAGTGTGGTCTAACCGAGGGATACGGAGACCGGAACTGTGCACAGTGCTCCCATTGTGGTCTAACCGAGGGATACGGAGACCGGAACTGTGCACGGTGCTCCCAGTGTGGTCTAACCGAGGGATACGGAGACCGGAACTGTGCACAGTGCTCCCATTGTGGTCTAACCGAGGGATACGGAGACCGGAACTGTGCACGGTGCTCCCAGTGTGGTCTAACCGAGGGGGATATGGAGACCGGAACTGTGCACGGTGGTTCCGAGTGTGGTCTAACCGAGGGGGATACGGAGACCGGAACTGTGCACGGTGCTCCCAGTGTGGTCTAACCGAGGGATATGGAGACCGGAACTGTGCACGGTGCTCCCAGTGTGGTCTGACCGAGGGATACGGAGACTGGAACTGTGCACGGTGCTCCCAGTGTGGTCTAACCGAGGGATTCGGAGAGCGGAACTGTGCACGGTGCTCCGAGTGTGGTCTAACCAAGTGATACGGAGACCGGAACTGTGCATGGTGCTCCCAGTGTGGTCTAACCGAGGGGATATGGAGACCGAAACTGTGCACGGTGCTCCGAGTGTGGTCTAACCGAGGGATACAGAGACCGGAACTGTGCACGGTGCTCCGAGTGTGGTCTAACCGAGCGATGCGGAGACCGGAAATGTGCACGGTGCTCCGAGTGTGGTCTAACTGAGGGGTACGGAGACCGGAACTGTGCAGCGTGCGCCAAGTGTGGCCTAACTGAGGGATACGGAGACTGGAACTGTGCACGGTGCTCCGAGTGTGGTCTAACCAAGGGATACGGAGTCCGGAACTGTGCACGGTGCTCCGTGTGTGGTCTAACCGAGGCATACGGAGTCCGGAACTGTGCACGGTGCTCCGTGTGTGGTCTAACCAAGGGATACGGAGACTGGAATTGTGCACGGTGCTCCCAGCGTGGTCTAACCGAGGGATACGGAGACCGGAACTGTGCACGGTGCTCCGGGTGTGGTCTAACTGAGGAATACGGAGTCCGGAACAGTGCACGGTGCTCCGAGTGTGGTCTAACCGAGGGATACGGAGACCGGAACTGTGCACGTTGCTCCGAGTGTGGTTTAATCGAGGGATACGGAGACAGGAACTGTGCACGGTGCTCCGAGTGTGGACTAAAAGAGGGATACGGAGACCGGAACTGTGCACGTTGCTCCCAGTGTGGTTTAATCGAGGGATACAGAGACAGGAACTGTGCACGGTGCTCCGAGTGTGGTCTAACCGAGGGATACGGAGACCGGAACTGTGCACGGTACTCCCAGTGTGGTGTAATCGAGGGATACGGAGACCGGAACTGTGCACGGTGCTCCCAGTGTGGTCTAACCGAGGGATACGGAGACCGGAACTGTGCACGGTGCTCCAAGTATGGTCTAACCGAGGGATACAGAGACCGGAACTGCGCACAGTGCTGCGAGGGTGGTCTAACTGAGGGGGATACGGAGACCGGAACTGTGCATGGTGCTCCGAGCGTCGTCTAACCAAGGGATGCGGAGACCAGAACTGTGCACGGTGCTCCCAGTGTGGTCTAACCGAGGGATGCGGAGACCGGAACTGTGCACGGTGCTCCCAGTGTGGTCTAACCGAGAGATACGGAGACCGGAACTGCGCACGGTGCTCGGAGTGTGGTCTAACCAACGGATACGGTGACTGGAACTGTGCACGGTCCTCTGAGTGTGGTCTAACCGAAGGGGATACGGAGACTGGAACTGTGCACGGTCCTCTGAGTGTGGTCTAACCGAAGGGGATACAGAGTCCGGAACTGTGCACGGTGCTCCGGGTGTAGTCTAACTGAGGGATACGGAGACCAGAACTGTGCACGGTGCTCCGTGTGTGGTCTAACCGAGGGATACGGAGACTGGAACTGTGCACGGGGCTCCCAGTGTGGTCTAACCAAGGGATACAGAGACTGGAACTGTGCATGTTTCTCCGAGTGTGGTCTAACCAAGGGATAGGGAGACCGGAACTGTGCACGGTGCTCCGAGTGTGGTCTAACTGAGGGGGATACGGAGACTGGAACTGTGCACGGTGCTCCGAGTATGGTCTAACCGAGGGATACGGAGACCGGAACTGTGCACGGTGTTCCGAGTGTGGTCTAACCGAGGGGGATACGGAGACTGGAACTGTGCACGGTGCTCCCAGTGTGGTCTTACGAGGGATACGGAGACCGGAACTGTGCATGTGCTCCGAGTATGGTCTAACCGAAGGATACGGAGACCAGAACTGTGCACGGTGCTCTGAGTATGGCCTCTCCGCGGGATACAGAGACCGGAACTGTGTACGGTGCTCCGAGTGTGGTCTAACCGAGGGATACAGAGACTGGAACTGTGCACGGTGCTCCCAGTGTGGTCTAACCGAGGGGATACGGAGACCGGAACTGTGCACGGTGCTCCGAGTGTGGTCTAACCGAGGGGGATACGGAGACCGGAACTGTGCAGCGTGCTCCCAGTGTGGTCTAACCGAGGGGGATATGGAGACCAGAACTGTGCACTGTGCTCCCATTATGGTCTAACCGAGGCATACGGAGACCGGAACTGTGCACGGTGCTCCGAGTGTGGTCTAACCGAGGGATACGGAGACAGGAACTGTGCATGGTGCTCCGAGTGTGGTCTAACCGAGGGATACGGAGACCGGAACTGTGCACGGTACTGCGAGGCTGGTCTGAGGGGGATATGGAGACCGGAACTGTGCACGGTGCTCTGAGCGTCGTCTAACCGAGGGATGCGGAGACCAGAACTGTGCACGGTGCTCCCAGTGTGGTCTAACCGAGGGATGCGGAGACCGGAACTGTGCACGGTGCTCCCAGTGTGTTCTAACCGAGGGATACGGAGACTGGAACTGCGCACGGTGCTCCCAGTGTGGTCTAACCGAGGGATACGGAGACAGGAACTGTGCATGGTGCTCCGAGTGTGGTCTAACCGAGGGATACGGAGACCGGAACTGTGCACGGTACTGCGAGGCTGGTCTGAGGGGGATATGGAGACTGGAACTGTGCACGGTGCTCCGAGTGTGGTCTAGCCGAGGGATACGGAGACCAGAACTGTGCACGGTGCTCCGAGTGTGGTCTAACCGAGGGATACGGAGACCGGAACTGTGCACGGTGCTCCCAGTGTGGTCTAACCGAGGGACACGGAGACTGGAACTGTGCACGGTGCTCCGAGCGTGGTCTAACCAAGGGGGATACGGAGACCGGAACTGTGCACGGTGCTCCGAGTGTGGTCTATCCAACGATATAGAGACTGGAACTGTGCACGGTGCTCCCAGTGTGGTCTAACCGAGGGATACGGAGACTGGAATTGTGCACGGTGCTCCCAGCGTGGTCTAACCGAGGGATACGGAGACCGCAACTGTGCACGGTGCTCCGGGTGTGGTCTAACTGAGGGATACGGAGTCCGGAACTGTGCACGGTGCTCCGTGTCTGGTCTAACCGAGGGATATGGAGACAGGAATTGTCCACGGTGCTCCGAGCGTGGTCTAACCGAGGGATACGGAGACCGGAACTGTGCATGTGCTCCGAGTGTGGTCTAAGCGAGGGATAGGGAGACCAGAACTGTGCACGGTGCTCCGAGTGTGGTCTAACCGAGGGACACGTAGACCAGAACTGTGCACGGTGCTCCGAGTGTGGTCTAATCGAGGGATACGGAGACCGGAACTGTGCACGGTGCTCCGTGTGTGGTCTAACCGAGGGATACGGAGACTGGAACTGTGCAAGGTCCTCCGAGTGTGGTCTAACTGAAGGGGATACAGAGTCCGGAACTGTGCACGGTGCTCCGGGTGTGGTCTAACCGAGGGATACGGAGACTGGAACTGTGCACGGTGCTCCGAGTGTGGTCTAACCGAGGGATACGGAGACTGGAACTGTGCATGTTTCTCCGAGTGTGGTCTAACCGAGGGATAGGGAGACCGGAACTGTGCACGGTGCTCCGAGTGTGGTCTAACCGAAGGGGATACGGAGACCGGAACTGTGCACGGTGCTCCGAGTGTGGTCTAACCGAAGGGGATACGGAGACCGGAACTGTGCACGGTGCTCCGAGTGTGGTCTAACCAAGGGGGATACGGAGACCGGAACTGTGCACGGTGCTCCCAGTGTGGTCTATCCAACGATATAGAGACTGGAACTGTGCACGGTGCTCCCAGTGTGGTCTATCCAACGATATAGAGACCGGAACTGTGCACGGTGCTCCGAGTGTGGTCTAACCGAGGGACACTGAGAGCGGAACTGTGCACGGTGCTCCCAGTGTGGTCTAACCGAGGGGGATACGGAGACCGGAACTGTGCACGGTGCTCCCAGTGTGGTCTAACCGAGGGATACGGAGACCGGAACTGTGCCCGGTGCACCCAGTGTGGTCTAACCGAGGGATACAGAGACCGGAACTGCGCACGGTGCTCCGAGGGTGGTCTAACCGAGGGGATGTGGAGACTGGAACTGTGCACGGTCCTCTGAGTGTGGTCTAACCGAAGGGGATACAGAGTCCGGAACTGTGCACGGTGCTCCGGGTGTAGTCTAACTGAGGGATACGGAGACCAGAACTGTGCACGGTGCTCCGTGTGTGGTCTAACCGAGGGATACGGAGACTGGAACTGTGCACGGGGCTCCCAGTGTGGTCTAACCGAGGGATACAGAGACTGGAACTGTGCATGTTTCTCCGAGTGTGGTCTAACCGAGGGATAGGGAGACCGGAACTGTGCACGGTGCTCCGAGTGTGGTCTAACTGAGGGGGATACGGAGACTGGAACTGTGCACGGTGCTCCGAGTATGGTCTAACCGAGGGATACGGAGACCGGAACTGTGCACGGTGTTCCGAGTGTAGTCTAACCGAGGGGGATACGGAGACTGGAACTGTGCACGGTGCTCCCAGTGTGGTCTTACGAGGGATACGGAGACCGGAACTGTGCATGTGCTCCGAGTATGGTCTAACCGAAGGATACGGAGACCGGAACTGTGCATGGTGCTCTGAGTATGGCCTCTCCGCGGGATACAGAGACCGGAACTGTGTACGGTGCTCCCAGTGTGGTCTAACCGAGGGGTATATGGAGACCGGAGCTGTGCACGGTGCTCCGAGTGTGGTCTAACCGAGGGATACAGAGACTGGAACTGTGCACGGTGCTCCGAGTGTGGTCTAACCGAGGGGATACGGCGACCGGAACTGTGCACGGTGCTCCGAGTGTGGTCTAACCGAGGGGGATACGGAGACCGGAACTGTGCAGCGTGCTCCCAGTGTGGTCTAACCGAGGGGGATATGGAGACCGGAACTGTGCACTGTGCTCCCATTATGGTCTAACCAAGGCATACGGAGACCGGAACTGTGCACGGTGCTCCGAGTGTGGTCTAACCGAGGGATACGGAGACAGGAACTGTGCATGGTGCTCCGAGTGTGGTCTAACCGAGGGATACGGAGACCGGAACTGTGCACGGTACTGCGAGGCTGGTCTGAGGGGGATATGGAGACCGGAACTGTGCACGGTGCTCCGAGCGTCGTCTAACCGAGGGATGCGGAGACCAGAACTGTGCACGGTGCTCCGAGTGTGGTCTAACCGAGGGATGCGGAGACCGGAACTGTGCACGGTGCTCCCAGTGTGTTCTAACCGAGGGATACGGAGACTGGAACTGTGCATGGTGCTCCGAGCGTCGTCTAACCAAGGGATGCGGAGACCAGAACTGTGCACGGTGCTCCCAGTGTGTTCTAACCGAGGGATACGGAGACTGGAACTGTGCACGGTGCTCCGAGTGTGGTCTAGCCGAGGGATACGGAGACCAGAACTGTGCACGGTGCTCCGAGTGTGGTCTAACCGAGGGATACGGAGACCGGAACTGTGCACGATGCTCCCAGTGTTGTCTAACCGAGGGACACGGAGACCGGAACTATGCACGGTGCTCCGAGTGTGGTCTATCCAACGATATAGAGACTGGAACTGTGCACGGTGCTCCCAGTGTGGTCTAACCGAGGGATACGGAGACTGGAATTGTGCACGGTGCTCCCAGCGTGGTCTAATCGAGGGATACGGAGACCGCAACTGTGCACGGTCCTCCGGGTGTGGTCTAACTGAGGGATACGGAGTCCGGAACTGTGCACGGTGCTCCGTGTCTGGTCTAACCGAGGGATATGGAGACAGGAATTGTCCACGGTGCTCCGAGCGTGGTCTAACCGAGGGATACGGAGACCGGAACTGTGCATGTGCTCCGAGTGTGGTCTAACCGAGGGATAGGGAGACCAGAACTGTGCACGGTGCTCCGAGTGTGGTCTAACCGAGGGACACGTAGACCAGAACTGTGCACGGTGCTCCGAGTGTGGTCTAATCGAGGGATACGGAGACCGGAACCGTGCACGGTGCTCCGTGTGTGGTCTAACCGAGGGATACGGAGACTGGAACTGTGCAAGGTCCTCCGAGTGTGGTCTAACTGAAGGGGATACAGAGTCCGGAACTGTGCACGGTGCTCCGGGTGTGGTCTAACCGAGGGATACGGAGACTGGAACTGTGCACGGTGCTCCGAGTGTGGTCTAACCGAGGGATACGGAGACTGGAACTGTGCATGTTTCTCCGAGTGTGGTCTAACCGAGGGATAGGGAGACCGGAACTGTGCACGGTGCTCCGAGTGTGGTCTAACCGAAGGGGATACGGAGACCGGAACTGTGCACGGTGCTCCGAGTGTGGTCTAACCGAAGGGGATACGGAGACCGGAACTGTGCACGGTGCTCCGAGTGTGGTATAACCGAGGGATACGGAGACCGGAATTATGCACGGTGCTACGAGTGTGGTCTAATCGAGGGGGATACGGAGACTGGAACTGTGCACGGTGCTCCCAGTGTTGTCTTACCGAGGGATACGGAGACCTGAACTGTGCATGTGCTCCGAGTATGGTCTAACCGAAGGATACGGAGACCGGAACTGTGCACGGTACTCTGAGTGTGGCCTCACCGCGGGATACGGAGACCAGAACTGTGCACGGTGCTCCCAGTGTGGTCTAACCGAGGGGTATGTGGAGACCGGAGCTGTGCAAGGTGCTCTTAATTGTGGTCTAACCGAAGGAGATACGGAGACTGGAACTGCGCACGGTGCTCTGAGTGTGGTCTAACCGAGGGATACAGAGACTGGAACTGTGCACGGTGCTCCCAGTGTGGTCTCACCAAGGGGGATACGGAGACCGGAACTGTGCACAGTGCTCCGAGTGTGGTCTAACCGAGGGATACGGAAACCGGAACTGTGCACGGTGCTCCGAGTATGGTCTAACCGAGGGATACGGAGACCGGAACTGTGCACGGTGCTCCCAGTGTGGTCTAACCGAGGGATACGGAGACTGGAACTGTGCACGGTGCTCCGAGTGTGGTCTAACCAAGGGGGATACGGAGACCGGAACTGTGCACGGTGCTCCCAGTATGGTCTATCCAACGATATAGAGACTGGAACTGTGCACGGTGCTCCCAGTGTGGTCTATCCAACGATATAGAGACCGGAACTGTGCACGGTGCTCCGAGTGTGGTCTAACCGAGGGACACTGAGAGCGGAACTGTGCACGGTGCTCCCAGTGTGGTCTAACCGAGGGGGATACGGAGACCGGAACTGTGCACGGTGCTCCCAGTGTGGTCTAACCGAGGGATACGGAGACCGGAACTGTGCCCGGTGCACCCAGTGTGGTCTAACCGAGGGATACGGAGACCGGAACTGCGCACGGTGCTCCGAGGGTGGTCTAACCGAGGGGATATGGAGACTGGAACTGTGCACGGTGCTCCGTGTGTGGTCTAACCGATGGATACGGAGACTGGAATTGTGCACGGTGCTCCCAGCGTGGTCTAACCGAGGGATACGGAGGCCGGAACTGTGCACGGTGCTCCGTGTGTGGTCTAACCGAGGGATACGGAGACAGGAATTGTCCACAGTGCTCCCAGCGTGGTCTAACCCAGGGATGCGGAGACCGGAACTGTGCATGTGCTCCGAGTGTGGTCTAACCGAGGGATAGGGAGAACGGAACTGTGCACGGTTCTCCGAGCGTGGTCTAACCGAGGGACACGTAGACCAGAACTGTGCACGGTGCTCCGAGCGTGGTCTAATCGAGGGATATGGAGGCCGGAACTGTGCACGGTGCTCCGAGTGTGGTCTAACCGAGGGGATACAGAGACCGGAACTGTGCACGGTGCTCCGAGTGTGGTCTAATCGAGGGATACGGAGACCGGAACTGTGCATGTTTCTCCGAGTGTGGTCTAACCGAGGGATAGGGAGACCGGAACTGTGCACGGTGCTCCGAGTGTGGTCTAACTGAGGGGGATACGGAGACCGGAACTGTGCACGGTGCTCCGTGTGTGGTCTAACCGAGGGATACGGAGACCGGAACTGTGCACGGTGCTCCGAGTGTGGTCTAACCGAGGGGGATACGGAGACTGGAACTGTGCACGGTGGTCCCAGTGTGGTCTTACCGAGGGATACGGAGACCGGAACTGTGCATGTGCTCCGAGTATGGTCTAACCGAAGGATACAGAGACCGGAACTGTGCACGGTGCTCTGAGTGTGGCCTCACCGCGGGATACAGAGACCGGAACTGTGCACGGTGCTCCCTGTGTGGTCTAACAGAGGGGTATATGGAGACCGGAGCTGTGCAAGGTGCTCTTAATTGTGGTCTAACCAAGGGGGATACGGAGACCGGAACTGCGCACGGTTCTCCGAGTGTGGTCTAACCGAGGGATACGGAGACTGGAACTGTGCACGGTGCTCCGAGTGTGGTCTAACCGAGGGATACAGAGACTGGAACTGTGCACGGTGCTCCCAGTGTGGTCTCACCAAGGGGATACGGAGACTGGAACTGTGCACGGTGCTCCCAGTGTGGTCTAACCGAGGGATACGGAGACTGGAACTGTGCACGGTGCTCCCAGTGTGGTCTAACCGAGGGGGATATGGAGACCGGAACTGTGCACCGTGCTCCCATTATGGTCTAACCGAGGCATACGGAGACCGGAACTGTGCACGGTGCTCCGAGTATGGTCTAACCGAGGGATACGGAGACCGGAACTGTGCACGGTGCTCCCAGTGTGGTCTAACCGAGGGGGATATGGAGACCGGAACTGTGCACCGTGCTCCCATTATGGTCTAACCGAGGCATACGGAGACCGGAACTGTGCACGGTGCTCCGAGTATGGTCTAACCGAGGGATACGGAGATCGGAACTGTGCACGTTGCTCCGAGAGTGGTTTAATTGAGGGATACGGAGACAGGAACTGTGCACGGTGCTCCGAGTGTGGTCTAACCGAGGGATACGGAGACCGGAACTGTGCACGGTACTGCGAGGCTGGTCTGAGGGGGATATGGAGACCAGAACTGTGCACGGTGCTCCGAGCGTCGTCTAACCGAGGGATGCGGAGACCAGAACTGTGCACGGTGCTCCCAGTGTGGTCTAACTGAGGGATGCGGAGACCGGAACTGCGCACGGTGCTCCCAGTGTGTTCTAACCGAGGGATGCAGAGACGGGAACTGTGCACGGTGCTCCCAGTGTGGTCTAACCGAGGGATACGGAGACCGGAACTGCGCACGGTGCTCCCAGTGTGGTCTAACCGAGGGATACGGAGACCGGAACTGTGCACGGTGCTCCGAGTGTGGTCTTACCGAGGGATACGGAGACCAGAACTGTGCATGTGCTCCGAGTATGGTCTAACCGAAGGATACAGAGACCGGAACTGTGCACGGTGCTCTGAGTGTGGCCTCACCGCGGGATACAGAGACTGGAACTGTGCACGGTGCGCCTAGTGTGGTCTAACCGAGGGGTATATGGAGACCGGAGCTGTGCAAGGTGCTCTTAATTGTGGTCTAACCAAGGGGGATACGGAGACTGGAACTGTGCACGGTGCTCCGAGTGTGGTCTAACCGAGGGATACAGAGACTGGAACTGTGCACGGTACTCCCAGTGTGGTCTCACCAAGGGGATACGGAGACCGGAACTGTGCACGGTGCTCCCAGTGTGGTCTAACGAGGGATACCGACACTGAAACTGTGCACGGTGCTCCCAGTGTGGTCTAACCGAGGGGGATATGGAGACCGGAACTGTGCACCGTGCTCCCATTATGGTCTAACCGAGGCATACGGAGACCGGAACTGTGCACGGTGCTCCGAGTATGGTCTAACCGAGGGATTCGGAGATCGGAACTGTGCACGTTGCTCCGAGTGTGGTTTAATTGAGGGATACGGAGACAGGAACTGTGCACGGTGCTCCGAGTGTGGTCTAACCGAGGGATACGGAGACTGGAACTGTGCACGGTACTGCGAGGCTGGTCTGAGGGGGATATGGAGACCAGAACTGTGCACGGTGCTCCGAGCGTCGTCTAACCGAGGGATGCGGAGACCAGAACTGTGCACGGTGCTTCCAGTGTGGTCTAACCGAGGGATGCAGAGACCAGAACTGTGCACGGTGCTCCCAGTGTGGTCTAACCGAGGGATGCAGAGACGGGAACTGTGCACGGTGCTCCCAGTGTGGTCTAACCGAGGGATGCGGAGACCGGAACTGTGCACGGTGCTCCCAGTGTGTTCTAACCGAGGGATACGGAGACCGGAACTGCGCACGGTGCTCCCAGTGTGGTCTAACCGAGGGATACGGAGACCGGAACTGTGCACAGTGCTCCGAGTGTGGTCTTACCGAGGGATACGGAGACCAGAACTGTGCATGTGCTCCGAGTATGGTCTAACCGATGGATACAGAGACAGGAACTGTGCACGGTGCTCCCAGTGTGGTCTCACCAAGGGGTTACGGAGACTGGAACTGTGCACGGTGCTCCCAGTGTGGTCTAACTGAGGGATACGGAGACCGGAACTGTGCACGGTGCTCCTTGTGTGGTCTAACCGAGGGATACGGAGACTGGAACTGTGCACGGTGCTCCCAGTGAGGTCTAACTGAGGAATACGGAGACTGGAACTGTGCATGTTTCTCCGAGTGTGGTCTAACCGAGGGATAGGGAGACCGGAACTGTGCACGGTGCTCCGAGTGTGGTCTAACCGAGGGGGATACGAAGACCGGAACTGTGCACGGTGCTCCGAGTGTGGTCTAACCGAGGGATACGGAGACCGGAACTGTGCACGGTGCTACGAGTGTGGTCTAACCGAGGGGGATACGGAGACTGGAACTGTGCACGGTGCTCCCAGTGTTGTCTTACCGAGGGATATGGAGACCGGAACAGTGCACGTGCTCCGAGTATGGTCTAACCGAAGGATACGGAGATCGGAACTGTGCACGGTGCTCTGAGTGTGGCCTCACCGCGGGATTCGGAGACCAGAACTGTGCACGGTGCTCCCAATGTGGTCTAACCGAGGGGTATGTGGAGACCGGAGCTGTGCAAGGTGCTCCCAGTGTGGTCTGACCGAGGGATGTGGAGACCGGAACTGCGCACGGTCCTCCGAGTGTGGTCTAACCAATGGATACGGAGACCGGAACTGTGCATGGTGCTCCGAGTGTGGTCTAACCAAGGGATACGGAGACCGGAACTGTGCACGGTGCTCCGAGTGTGCTCTAACCAAGGGATACGGAGACCGGAAATGTGCACAGTGCTCCGAGTGTGGTCTAACCGAGGGATACGGAGACCGGAACTGTGCACGGTGCTCCCTGTGTGGTCTAACCGAGGGATATGGAGACTGGAACTGTGCACGGTGCTCCCAGTGTGGTCTAACCGAGCGATACGGAGACCGGTACTGTGCATGTGCTCCGAGTGTGGTCTAACCGAGGGATAGTGAGACCGGAACTGTGCACGGTGCTCCGAGTGTGGTCTAACCGAGGGGGATACGGAGACCGGAACTGAGCACGGTGCTCCGAGTGTGGTCTTACCGAGGGATACGGAGACCGGAACTGTGCATGTGCACCGAGTGTGGTCTAACCGAGGGATACGGAGACCGGAACTGTGCACGGTTCTCTGAGTGTGGCCTCACCACGGGATACGGAGACCGGAACTGTGTACGGTGCTCCCAGTGTGGTCTAACCTAGGGGTATATGGAAACCGGAGCTGTGCAAGGTGCTCCCAATGTGGTCTATCCGAGGGGGATACGGAGACCGGAACTGCGCACGGTGCTCCGAGTGTGGTCTAACTGAGGGATACAGAGACTGGAACTGTGCGCGGTGCTCCGAGTGTGGTCTAACCAAGGGGATACGGAGACCGGAACTGTGCACGGAGCTCCCAGTGTGGTCTAACCGAGGGATACGGAGACCGGAACTGTGCACAGTGCTCCCAGTGTGGTCTAACGAGGGATACGGAGACTGGAACTGTGCACGGTGCTCCCAGTATGGTCTAACCAAGGGGGATATGGAGACCGGAACTGTGCACCGTGCTCCCATTATGGTCTAACCGAGGCATACGGAGACCGGAACTGTGCACGGTGCTCCGAGTGTGGTCTAACCGATGGATACGGAGACTGGAACTGTGCATGGTGCTCCGAGTGTGGTCTAACCGAGGGATACAGAGACCGGAACTGTGCAAGGTGCTCCGAGTGTGGTCTAACCGAAGGATACGGAGACTGGAACTGTGCACGGTGCTCCTAGTGTGGTCTAACCGAGGGGATACGGAGACCGGTATTGTGTACGGTGCTCAGAGTGTGGTCTAACTGAGGGATACGGAGACCGGAACAGTGCACGGTGCTCCCAGTGTGGTATAACCGAGGGGGATAGGGAGACTGGAACTGTGCATGGTGCTCCCAGTCTGCTCTTACCGAAGGATACGGAGACCGGAACTGTGCATGTGCTCCGAGTGTGGTCTAACCGAGGGATACGGAGACCGGAACTGTGCACGGTGCTCCCAGTGTGGTCTAACCGAGGGGTATATGGAGACCAGAGCTGTGCAAGTTGCTCCCATTGTGGTCTAACCGAGAGGGATACGGAGACCAGAACTGCGCACGGTGCTCCGAGTGTGGTCTAACCGAGGGATACAGAGACTGGAACTGTGCACGGTGCTCCCAGTGTGGTCTAACCAAGGGGATACGGAGACTGGAACTGTGCACGGTGCTCCCATTGTGGTCTAATCGAGGGGGATATGGAGCCCGGAACTGTGCACCGTGCTCCCATTATGGTCTAACCGAGGCATACGGAGACTGGAACTGTGCACGGTGCTCCGAGTATGGTCTAACCGAGGGATACGGAGACCGGAACTGTGCACGTTGCTCCGAGTGTGGTTTAATTGAGGGATACGGAGACAGGAACTGTGCACGGTGCTCCGAGTGTGGTCTAACCGAAGGATACGGAGACCGGAACTGTGCACGGTACTGCGAGGCTGGTCTGAGGGGGATATGGAGACCGGAACTGTGCACGGTGCTCCGAGCGTCGTCTAACCGAGGGATGCGGAGACCAGAACTGTGCACGGTGCTCCCAGTGTGGTCTAACTGAGGTATGCGGAGACCGGAACCGAGCACGGTGCTCCCAGTGTGGTCTAACCGAGGGATGCGGAGACTGGAACTGTGCACGGTGCTCCCAGTGTGTTCTAACCGAGGGATACGGAGACCGGAACTGCGCACAGTGCTCCCAGTGTGGTCTAACCGAGGGATACGGAGACCGGAACTGCGCACGGTGCTCCGAGTGTGGTCTAACCGAGGGATACAGAGACTGGAACTGTGCACGGTGCTCCCAGTGTGGTCTCACCAAGGGGTTACGGAGACCGGAACTGTGCACGGTGCTCCCAGTGTGGTCTAACTGAGGGATACGGAGACCGGAACTGTGCACGGTGCTCCTTGTGTGGTCTAACCGAGGGATATGGAGACTGGAACTGTGCACGGTGCTCCCAGTGAGGTCTAACTGAGGAATACGGAGACTGGAACTGTGCATGTTTCTCCGAGTGTGGTTTAACCGAGGGATAGGGAGACCGGAACTGTGCACGGTGCTCCGAGTGTGGTCTAACCGAGGGGGATACGTATACCGGAACTGTGCACGATGCTCCGAGTGTGGTCTAACCAAGGGGGATACGGAGACCGGAACTGTGCACGATGCTCTGAGTGTGGTCGAACCAAGGGGGATATGGAGCCCGGAACTGTGCACGGTGCTCTGAATGTGGCCTCACCGCGGGATACAGAGACCAGAACTGTGCATGGTGCTCCTAGTGTGGTCTAACCGAGGGGTATATGGAGACCGGAGCTGTGCAAGGTGCTCTTAATTGTGGTCTAACCAAGGGGGATACGGAGACCGGAACTGCGCACGGTGCTCCGAGTGTGGTCTAACCGAGGGATACAGAGACTGGAACTGTGCACGGTGCTCCCAGTGTGGTCTCACCAAGGGGAGACGGAGACCGGAACTGTGCATGGTGCTCCGAGTGTGGTCTAACGAGGGATACGGAGACCGGAACTGTGCACCGTGCTCCCATTATGGTCTAACTGAGGCATACGGAGACCGTATCCCTCGGTTAGACCATACTCGGAGCACCGTGCACAGTTCCGGTCTCCGTATGCCTCAGTTAGACCATAATGGGAGCACGGTGCACAGTTCCGGTCTCCATATCGTCCCTCGGTTAGACCACACTGGGAGCACCGTGCACAGTTTCAGTCTCGGTATCCCTCGTTAGACCACACTCGGAGCACCGTGCACAGTTCCGGTCTCCGTATCCCCTTGGTGAGACCACACTGGGAGCACCGTGCACAGTTCCAGTCTCTGTATCCCTCGGTTAGACCATACTCGGAGCACCGTGTGCAGTTCCGGAGACCGGAACTGTACACGTTGCTCCGAGTGTGGTTTAATTGAGGGATACGGAGACAGGAACTGTGCACAGTGCTCCGAGTGTGGTCTAACCGAGGGATACGGAGACCGGAACTGTGCACGGTACTGCGAGGCTGGTCTGAGGGGGATATGGAGACCGGAACTGTGCACGGTACTCCCAGTGTGGTGTAGTCGAGGGATACGGAGACCGGAACTGTGCACGGTACTCCCAGTGTGGTGTAGTCGAGGGATACGGAGACCGGAACTGAGAACGGTGCTCCGAGTGTGGTCTAACCGAGTGATACGGAGACCGGAACTTTGCACGGTGCTCCCAGTGTGTTCTAACCGAGGGATACAGAGACCGGAACTGCGCACGGTGTTCCGAGTGTGGTCTAACCGAGAGGATACGGAGACCGGTATTGTGTACGGTGCTCAGAGTGTGGTCTAACTGAGGGATACAGAGACCGGAACAGTGCACGGTGCTCCCAGTGTGGTCTAACCGAGGGGGATAGGGAGACTGGAACTGTGCATGGTGCTCCCAGTCTGCTCTTACCGAAGGATACGGAGACCGGAACTGTGCATGTGCTCCGAGTGTGGTCTAACCGAGGGATACGGAGACCGGAACTGTGCACGGTGCTCTGAGTGTGGCCTCACCGCGGGATACGGAGACCGGAACTGTGCACGGTGCTCCCAGTGTGGTCTAACCGAGGGGTATATGGAGACCAGAGCTGTGCAAGTTGCTCCCATTGTGGTCTAACCGAGAGGGATACGGAGACCAGAACTGCGCACGGTGCTCCGAGTGTGGTCAAACCGAGGGATACAGAGAATGGAACTGTGCACGGTGCTCCCAGTGTGGTCTAACCAAGGGGATACGGAGACTGGAACTGTGCACGGTGCTCCCATTGTGGTCTAATCGAGGGGGATATGGAGACCGGAACTGTGCACCGTGCTCCCATTATGGTCTAACCGAGGCATACGGAGACCGGAACTGTGCACGGTGCTCCGAGTATGGTCTAACCGAGGGGTATATGGAGACCAGAGCTGTGCAAGTTGCTCCCATTGTGGTCTAACCGAGAGGGATACGGAGACCAGAACTGCGCACGGTGCTCCGAGTGTGGTCTAACCGAGGGATACAGAGACTGGAACTGTGCACGGTGCTCCCAGTGTGGTCTAACCAAGGGGATACGGAGACTGGTTCTGTGCACGGTGCTCCCATTGTGGTCTAATCGAGGGGGATATGGAGACAGGAACTGTGCACCGTGCTCCCATTATGGTCTAACCGAGGCATACGGAGACCGGAACTGTGCACGGTGCTCCGAGTATGGTCTAACCAAGGGATACGGAGACCGGAACTGTGCACGTTGCTCCGAGTGTGGTTTAATTGAGGGATACGGAGACAGGAACTGTGCACGGTGCTCCGAGTGTGGTCTAACCGAAGGATACGGAGACCGGAACTGTGCACGGTACTGCGAGGCTGGTCTGAGGGGGATATGGAGACCGGAACTGTGCACGGTGCTCCGAGCGTCGTCTAACCGAGGGATGCGGAGACCAGAACTGTGCACGGTGCTCCCAGTGTGGTCTAACTGAGGGATGCGGAGACCGGAACTGCGCACGGTGCTCCGAGTGTGGTCTAACCAATGGATACGGAGACCGGAACTGTGCACGGTGCTCCCTGTGTGGTCTAACCGAGGGATATGGAGACTGGAACTGTGCACGGTGCTCCCAGTGTGGTCTAACCGAGCGATACGGAGACCGGTACTGTGCATGTGCTCCGAGTGTGGTCTAACCGAGGGACAGTGAGACCGGAACTGTGCACGGTGCTCCGAGTGTGGTCTAACCGAGGGGGATACGGAGACCGGAACTGTGCACGGTGCTCTGAGTGTGGCATCACCGCGGGATACGGAGACCGGAACTATGCACGGTGCTCCCAGTGTGGTCTAACCTAGGGTTATATGGAAACCGGAGCTGTGCAAGGTGCTCCCATTGTGGTCTAACCGAGGGGGATACGGAGACCGGAACTGCGCACGGTGCTCCGAGTGTGGTCTAACCGAGGGGGATATGGAGACCGGAACTGTGCACGGTGCTCCCAGTGTGGTCTAACCGAGGGGGATATGGAGACCGGAACTGTGCACCGTGCTCCCATTATGGTCTAACCGAGGCATACGGAGACCGGAACTGTGCACGGTGCTCCGAGTGTGGTCTATCCGATGGATACGGAGACTGGAACTGTACATGGTGCTCCGAGTGTGGTCTAACCGAGGGATACGGAGACCGGAACTGTGCACGGTGCTCCGAGTGTGGTCTAACCGAAGGATATGGAGACTGGAACTGTGCACGGTGCTCCGAGTGTTGTCTAACCGAAGAGATATGGAGACCGGAACTGTGCACGGTGCTCCGGGTGTGGTCTAACCGACGATATAGAGATCGGAACTGTGCACGGTGCTCCCAGTGTGGTCTAACCAAGGGATAGGGAGACCGGAACTGTGCACGGTACTCCCAGTGTGGTGTAATCGAGGGATACGGAGACCGGAACTGAGAACGGTGCTCCGAGTGTGGTCTAACCGAGTGATACGGAGACCGGAACTTTGCACGGTGCTCCCAGTGTGGTCTAACCAAGGGGATAAGGAGACCGGAACTGTGCACGGTGCTCCGAGTGTGGTCTAACCGAGGGATACGGAGACCGGAACTGTGCACGGTGCTCCGAGTGTGGTCTAACTGAGGGATATGGAGACCGGAACTGTGCACGGTGCTCCCAGTGTGGTCTTACCGAGATGGATACAGAGACCGGAACTGTGCACGGTGCTCCCAGTGTGGTCTAGCCGAGGGGGATACGGAGACCGGAACTGTGCACGGTGCTCCCAGTGTGTTCTAACCGAGGGATACGGAGACCGGAACTGCGCACGGTGCTTCCAGTGTGGTCTAACCGAGGGATGCGGGGACCGGAACTGCACACGGTGCTGCGAGTGTGGTCTAACCGAGGGATACAGAGACTGGAACTGTGCACGGTGCTCCCAGTGTGGTCTCACCAAGGGGATACGGAGACCGGAACTGTGCACGGTGCTCCCAGTGTGGTCTAACGAGGGATACCGAGACTGAAACTGCACGGTGCTCCGTGTGTGGTCTAACCGAGGGGGATATGGAGACCGGAACTGTGCACCGTGCTCCCATTATGGTCTAACCGAGGCATACGGAGACCAGAACTGTGCACGGTGCTCTGAGTATGGTCTAACCGAGGGATACGGAGACCGGAACTGTGCACGTTGCTCCGAGTGTGGTTTAATTGAGGGATACGGAGACAGGAACTGTGCACGGTGCTCCGAGTGTGGTCTAACCGAAGGATACGGAGACCGGAACTGTGCACGGTACTGCGAGGCTGGTCTGAGGGGGATATGGAGACCGTAACTGTGCACGGTGCTCCGAGCGTCATCTAACCGAGGGATGCGGAGACCAGAACTGTGCACGGTGCTCCCAGTGCGGTCTAACCGAGGGATGCGGAGACTGGAACTGTGCACGGTGCTCCCAGTGTGGTCTAACCGAGGGATGCGGAGACCGGAACTGTGCACGGTGCTCCCAGTGTGTTCTAACCGAGGGATACGGAGACCAGAACTGTGCACGGTGCTCCAAGTGTGGTCTAACCAAGTGATACGGAGACCGGAACTGTGCACGGTGCTCCGAGTGTGGTCTAACCGAGGGATACGGAGACCGGAACTGTGCACGGTGCTCCCAGTGTGCTCTAACCAAGGGATACGGAGACCGGAAATGTGCACAGTGCTCCGAGTGTGGTCTAACCGAGGGCTACGGAGACCGGAACTGTGCACGGTGCTCCCTGTGTGGTCTAACCGAGGGATATGGAGACTGGAACTGTGCACGGTGCTCCCAGTGTGGTCTAACCGAGCGATACGGAGACCGGTACTGTGCATGTGCTCCGAGTGTGGTCTAACCGAGGGATAGTGAGACCGGAACTGTGCACGGTGCTCCGAGTGTGGTCTAACCGAGGGGGATACGGAGTCCGGAACTGAGCACGGTGCTCCGAGTGTGGTCTTACCGAGGGATACGGAGACCGGAACTGTGCACGGTGCTCCCAGTGTGGTCTAACCTAGGGGTATATGGAAACCGGAGCTGTGCAAGGTGCTCCCATTGTGGTCTAACCGAGGGGGATACGGAGACCGGAACTGTGCGCGGTGCTCCGAGTGTGGTCTAACCAAGGGGATACGGAGACCGGAACTGTGCACGGAGCTCCCAGTGTGGTCTAACCGAGGGATACGGAGACCGGAACTGTGCACAGTGCTCCCAGTGTGGTCTAACGAGGGATACGGAGACTGGAACTGTGCACGGTGCTCCGAGTGTGGTCTAACCGAGGGATAGTGAGACCGGAACTGTGCAAGGTGCTCCGAGTGTGGTCTAACCGAAGGATACGGAGACTGGAACTGTGCACGGTGCTCCGAGTGTGGTCTAACCGAAGAGATATGGAGACCGGAACTGTGCACGGTGCTCCGTGTGTGGTCTAACCGACGATATAGAGACCGGAACTGTGCACGGTGCTCCCAGTGTGGTCTAACCAAGGGATAGGGAGACCGGAACTGTGCACGGTACTCCCAGTGTGGTGTAGTCGAGGGATACGGAGACCGGAACTGAGAACGGTGCTCCGAGTGTGGTCTAACCGAGTGATACGGAGACCGGAACTTTGCACGGTGCTCCCAGTGTGTTCTAACCGAGGGATACAGAGACCGGAACTGCGCACGGTGTTCCGAGTGTGGTCTAACCGAGAGGATACGGAGACCGGTATTGTGTACAGTGCTCAGAGTGTGGTCTAACTGAGGGATACAGAGACCGGAACAGTGCACGGTGCTCCCAGTGTGGTCTAACCGAGGGGGATAGGGAGACTGGAACTGTGCATGGTGCTCCCAGTCTGCTCTTACCGAAGGATACGGAGACCGGAACTGTGCATGTGCTCCGAGTGTGGTCTAACCGAGGGATACGGAGACCGGAACTGTGCACGGTGCTCTGAGTGTGGCCTCACCGCGGGATACGGAGACCGGAACTGTGCACGGTGCTCCCAGTGTGGTCTAACCGAGGGGTATATGGAGACCAGAGCTGTGCAAGTTGCTCCCATTGTGGTCTAACCGAGAGGGATACGGAGACCAGAACTGCGCACGGTGCTCCGAGTGTGGTCAAACCGAGGGATACAGAGAATGGAACTGTGCACGGTGCTCCCAGTGTGGTCTAACCAAGGGGATACGGAGACTGGAACTGTGCACGGTGCTCCCATTGTGGTCTAATCGAGGGGGATATGGAGACCGGAACTGTGCACCGTGCTCCCATTATGGTCTAACCGAGGCATACGGAGACCGGAACTGTGCACGGTGCTCCGAGTATGGTCTAACCGAGGGGTATATGGAGACCAGAGCTGTGCAAGTTGCTCCCATTGTGGTCTAACCGAGAGGGATACGGAGACCAGAACTGCGCACGGTGCTCCGAGTGTGGTCTAACCGAGGGATACAGAGACTGGAACTGTGCACGGTGCTCCCAGTGTGGTCTAACCAAGGGGATACGGAGACTGGTTCTGTGCACGGTGCTCCCATTGTGGTCTAATCGAGGGGGATATGGAGACCGGAACTGTGCACGTTGCTCCGAGTGTGGTTTAATTGAGGGATACGGAGACAGGAACTGTGCACGGTGCTCCGAGTGTGGTCTAACCGAAGGATACGGAGACCGGAACTGTGCACGGTACTGCGAGGCTGGTCTGAGGGGGATATGGAGACCGGAACTGTGCACGGTGCTCCGAGCGTCGTCTAACCGAGGGATGCGGAGACCAGAACTGTGCACGGTGCTCCCAGTGTGGTCTAACTGAGGTATGCGGAGACCGGAACTGCGCACGGTGCTCCGAGTGTGGTCTAACCAATGGATACGGAGACCGGAACTGTGCACGGTGCTCCCTGTGTGGTCTAACCGAGGGATATGGAGACTGGAACTGTGCACGGTGCTCCCAGTGTGGTCTAACCGAGCGATACGGAGACCGGTACTGTGCATGTGCTCCGAGTGCGGTCTAACCGAGGGACAGTGAGACCGGAACTGTGCACGGTGCTCCGAGTGTGGTCTAACCGAGGGGGATACGGAGACCGGAACTGTGCACGGTGCTCTGAGTGTGGCATCACCGCGGGATACGGAGACCGGAACTATGCACGGTGCTCCCAGTGTGGTCTAACCTAGGGTTATATGGAAACCGGAGCTGTGCAAGGTGCTCCCATTGTGGTCTAACCGAGGGGGATACGGAGACCGGAACTGTGCACGGAGCTCCCAGTGTGGTCTAACCGAGGGATACGGAGACCGGAACTGTGCACAGTGCTCCCAGTGTGGTCTAACGAGGGATACGGAGACTGGAACTGTGCACGGTGCTCCGAGTGTGGTCTAACCGAGGGATAGTGAGACCGGAACTGTGCAAGGTGCTCCGAGTGTGGTCTAACCGAAGGATACGGAGACTGGAACTGTGCACGGTGCTCCGAGTGTGGTCTAACCGAAGAGATATGGAGACCGGAACTGTGCACGGTGCTCCGTGTGTGGTCTAACCGACGATATAGAGACCGGAACTGTGCACGGTGCTCCCAGTGTGGTCTAACCAAGGGATAGGGAGACCGGAACTGTGCACGGTACTCCCAGTGTGGTGTAGTCGAGGGATACGGAGACCGGAACTGAGAACGGTGCTCCGAGTGTGGTCTAACCGAGTGATACGGAGACCGGAACTTTGCACGGTGCTCCCAGTGTGTTCTAACCGAGGGATACAGAGACCGGAACTGCGCACGGTGTTCCGAGTGTGGTCTAACCGAGAGGATACGGAGACCGGTATTGTGTACGGTGCTCAGAGTGTGGTCTAACTGAGGGATACAGAGACCGGAACAGTGCACGGTGCTCCCAGTGTGGTCTAACCGAGGGGGATAGGGAGACTGGAACTGTGCATGGTGCTCCCAGTCTGCTCTTACCGAAGGATACGGAGACCGGAACTGTGCATGTGCTCCGAGTGTGGTCTAACCGAGGGATACGGAGACCGGAACTGTGCACGGTGCTCTGAGTGTGGCCACACCGCGGGATACGGAGACCGGAACTGTGCACGGTGCTCCCAGTGTGGTCTAACCGAGGGGTATATGGAGACCAGAGCTGTGCAAGTTGCTCCCATTGTGGTCTAACCGAGAGGGATACGGAGACCAGAACTGCGCACGGTGCTCCGAGTGTGGTCAAACCGAGGGATACAGAGAATGGAACTGTGCACGGTGCTCCCAGTGTGGTCTAACCAAGGGGATACGGAGACTGGAACTGTGCACGGTGCTCCCATTGTGGTCTAATCGAGGGGGATATGGAGACCGGAACTGTGCACCGTGCTCCCATTATGGTCTAACCGAGGCATACGGAGACCGGAACTGTGCACGGTGCTCCGAGTATGGTCTAACCGAGGGGTATATGGAGACCAGAGCTGTGCAAGTTGCTCCCATTGTGGTCTAACCGAGAGGGATACGGAGACCAGAACTGCGCACGGTGCTCCGAGTGTGGTCTAACCGAGGGATACAGAGACTGGAACTGTGCACGGTGCTCCCAGTGTGGTCTAACCAAGGGGATACGGAGACTGGTTCTGTGCACGGTGCTCCCATTGTGGTCTAATCGAGGGGGATATGGAGACAGGAACTGTGCACCGTGCTCCCATTATGGTCTAACCGAGGCATACGGAGACCGGAACTGTGCACGGTGCTCCGAGTATGGTCTAACCAAGGGATACGGAGACCGGAACTGTGCACGTTGCTCCGAGTGTGGTTTAATTGAGGGATACGGAGACAGGAACTGTGCACGGTGCTCCGAGTGTGGTCTAACCGAAGGATACGGAGACCGGAACTGTGCACGGTACTGCGAGGCTGGTCTGAGGGGGATATGGAGACCGGAACTGTGCACGGTGCTCCGAGCGTCGTCTAACCGAGGGATGCGGAGACCAGAACTGTGCACGGTGCTCCCAGTGTGGTCTAACTGAGGGATGCGGAGACCGGAACTGCGCACGGTGCTCCGAGTGTGGTCTAACCAATGGATACGGAGACCGGAACTGTGCACGGTGCTCCCTGTGTGGTCTAACCGAGGGATATGGAGACTGGAACTGTGCACGGTGCTCCCAGTGTGGTCTAACCGAGCGATACGGAGACCGGTACTGTGCATGTGCTCCGAGTGTGGTCTAACCGAGGGACAGTGAGACCGGAACTGTGCACGGTGCTCCGAGTGTGGTCTAACCGAGGGGGATACGGAGACCGGAACTGTGCACGGTGCTCTGAGTGTGGCATCACCGCGGGATACGGAGACCGGAACTATGCACGGTGCTCCCAGTGTGGTCTAACCTAGGGTTATATGGAAACCGGAGCTGTGCAAGGTGCTCCCATTGTGGTCTAACCGAGGGGGATACGGAGACCGGAACTGCGCACGGTGCTCCGAGTGTGGTCTAACCGAGGGGGATATGGAGACCGGAACTGTGCACGGTGCTCCCAGTGTGGTCTAACCGAGGGGGATATGGAGACCGGAACTGTGCACCGTGCTCCCATTATGGTCTAACCGAGGCATACGGAGACCGGAACTGTGCACGGTGCTCCGAGTGTGGTCTATCCGATGGATACTGAGACTGGAACTGTACATGGTGCTCCGAGTGTGGTCTAACCGAGGGATACGGCGACCGGAACTGTGCACGGTGCTCCGAGTGTGGTCTAACCGAAGGATATGGAGACTGGAACTGTGCACGGTGCTCCGAGTGTTGTCTAACCGAAGAGATATGGAGACCGGAACTGTGCACGGTGCTCCGGGTGTGGTCTAACCGACGATATAGAGATCGGAACTGTGCACGGTGCTCCCAGTGTGGTCTAACCAAGGGATAGGGAGACCGGAACTGTGCACGGTACTCCCAGTGTGGTGTAATCGAGGGATACGGAGACCGGAACTGAGAACGGTGCTCCGAGTGTGGTCTAACCGAGTGATACGGAGACCGGAACTTTGCACGGTGCTCCCAGTGTGGTCTAACCAAGGGGATAAGGAGACCGGAACTGTGCACGGTGCTCCGAGTGTGGTCTAACCGAGGGATACAGAGACCGGAACTGCGCACGGTGCTCCCAGTGTGGTCTAACCAAGGGATAGGGAGACCGGAACTGTGCACGGTGCTCCCAGTGTGGTGTAATCGAGGGATACGGAGACCGGAACTGAGAACGGTGCTCCCAGTGTGGTCTAACCGAGTGATACGGAGACCGGAACTTTGCACAGTGCTCCCAGTGTGGTCTAACCAAGGGGATAAGGAGACCGGAACTGTGCATGGTGCTCCGAGTGTGGTCTAACCGAGGGGATACGGAGACCGGTATTGTGTACGGTGCTCAGAGTGTGGTTTAACCGAGGGATACGGAGACCGGAACTGGGCACGGTGCTCCGAGTGTGGTCTATCCGAGGGATACAGAGACCGGAACTGTGCATGGTGCTCCGAGTGTGGTCTAACTGAGGGATACGGAGACCGGAACAGTGCACGTTGCTCCCAGTGTGGTCTAACCGAGTGGGATAGGGAGACCGGAACTGTGCATGGTGCTCCCAGTGTGCTCTTACCGATGGATACGGAGACCGGAACTGTGCATGTGCTCCGAGTGTGGTCTAACCGAGGGATACGGAGACCGGAACTGTGCACAGTGCTCCCAGTTTGGTCTAACCGAGGGATACGGAGCCCGGAACTGTGCACAGTGCTCCCAGTGTGGTCTAACCGAGGGGGTTGCGGAGACCGGAACTGTGCACGGTGCTCCCAGTGTGGTCTAACCGAGGGGGATACGGAGCCCGGAACTATGCACGGTGCTCCGAGTGTGGTCTAACCGAGGTGGATACGGATACCGGAACTGTGCACGATGCTCCGAGTGTGGTCTAACCAAGGGGGATACGGAGACCGGAACTGTGCACGATGCTCTGAGTGTGGTCGAACCGAGGGGGATACGGAGACCGGAACTGTGCACGGTGCTCCAAGTGTGGTCTAACCGAGGGATACGGAGACCGGAACTGTGCACAGTGCTCCGAGTGTGGTCTAACCGAGGGGGATACGGAGCCCGGAACTGTGCACGGTGCTCCCAGTGTGGTCTAACCGAGGGATACGGAGCCCGGAACTGTGCACGGTGCTCCCAGTGTGGTCTAACCGAGGGGGATACGGAGACCGGAACTGTGCACGTTGCTCCGAGTGTGGTCTAACCGAGGGATAGGGAGACCGGAACTGTGCACGATGCTCCCAGTGTGGTCTAACCGAGGGGCATACGGAGAGCGGAACTATGCACGGCGCTCCCAGTGTGGTCTAACCGAGGGGGATACGGAGCCCGGAACTGTGCACGGTGCTCCCAGTGTGGTCTAACCGCGGGATAAGGAGACCGGAACTGTGCACGGTGCTCCGAGTGTGGTCTAACCGAGGGATACGGAGACCGGAACTGTGCACGGTGCTCCCAGTGTGGTCTAACCGAGGGATACGTAGACCAGAACTGTGCACGGTGCTCCCAGTGTGGTCTAACCGAGGGATACGGAGACCGGAACTGTGCACGGTGCTCCCAGTGTGGTCTAACCGAGGGGGATACGGAGACCGGAACTGTGCACGGTGCTCCCAGTGTGGTCTAACCGAGGGATACGGAGACCGGAACTGTGCACCGTTCTCCGAGTGTGGTCTAACCGAGGGATACGGAGACCGGAACTGTGCACGGTGCTCCCAGTGTGGTCTAACCGAGGGATACGGAGACCGGAACTGTGCATGGTGCTCCCAGTGTGGTCTAACCGAGGGATACGGAGACCGGAACTGTGCACGGAGCTCCCAGTGTGGTCTAACCGAGGGGGATACGGAGACCGGAACTGTGCACGGTGCTCCCAGTGTGGTCTAACCGAGGGGGATACGGAGACCGGAACTGTGCACGGTGCTCCGAGCGTCGTCTAACCGAGGGATGCGGAGACCAGAACTGTGCACGGTGCTCCCAGTGTGGTCTAACTGAGGGATGCGGAGACCGGAACTGCGCACGGTGCTCCGAGTGTGGTCTAACCAATGGATACGGAGACCGGAACTGTGCACGGTGCTCCCTGTGTGGTCTAACCGAGCGATACGGAGACCGGTACTGTGCATGTGCTCCGAGTGTGGTCTAACCGAGGGACAGTGAGACCGGAACTGTGCACGGTGCTCCGAGTGTGGTCTAACTGAGGGGGATACGGAGACCGAAACTGTGCATGTGCACCGAGTGTGGTCTAACCGAGGGATACGGAGACCGGAACTGTGCACGGTGCTCCGAGTGTGGTCTAACCGAGGGATACGGAGACCGGAACTGTGCACGGTGCTCTGAGTGTGGCCTCACCGCGGGATACGGAGACCGGAACTATGCACGGTGCTCCCAGTGTGGTCTAACCGAGGGATACGGAGACCGGAACTGTGCACGGTGCTCCGAGTGTGGTCTAACCGAGGGGGATACGGAGACCGGAACTGTGCACGGTGCTCCCAGTGTGGTCTAACCGAGGGATACGGAGACCGGAACTGTGCACGGTGCTCCCAGTGTGGTCTAACCGAGGGATATGGAGAGCGGAACTGTGCACGGTGCTCCCAGTGTGGTCTAACCGAGGGTTTAAATTCCATCCCTAATTTGTGGAACTGAACCCCAGTTTGTACGTGTTATTCAGTGGCCCTCGTGAACCTGTGCTTCTACGTCTTGGTGAGAGTTGTATATCTGTCCACCAGATCCCTCAGTTCCTCATCCCCACTCCCCCACCCATTTACCAAATGGTTCCCAAGCATGAGAACAGAAATTGCTGGCCTCTCTTTCTCTGTCTGCGTCTCTCTCACTCTCACTGTCTTTCTCTGTCTGCCTCTCTCTCTCACACTGTCCCTGTTTCTCTCTCTCTCTCTCACTGTCTTTCTATCTGTCTCTCTCACACTGTCCCTCTTTCTGTCTCTCACACTGTCCCTCTTTCTGTCTCTCTCACACTGTTCCTCTTTTTGTCTCTCACACTGTCCCTCTTTCTGTCTCTCTCACACTGTTCCTCTTTCTGTCTCTCACACTGTCCCTCTTTCTGTCTCTCACACACTGTCCCTCTTTCTGTCTCTCTCACACTGTCCCTCTTTCTGTCTCTCTCACACTGTCCCTCTTTCTGTCTCTCACACTGTCCCTCTTTCTGTCTCTCACACACTGTCCCTCTTTCTGTCTCTCACACTGTCCCTCTTTCTGTCTCTCTCACACTGTCCCTCTTTCTGTCTGTCTCTCTCACACTGTCCCTCTTTCTGTCTCTCACACTGTCCCTCTTTCTGTCTCTCACACTGTCCCTCTTTCTGTCTCTCTCACACTGTTCCTCTTTCTGTCTCTCACACTGTCCCTCTTTCTGTCTCTCACACTGTCCCTCTTTCTGTCTCTCTCACACTGTCCCTCTTTCTGTCTCTCACACTGTCCCTCTTTCTGTCTCTCACAATGTCCCTCTTTCTGTCTCTCACACTGTCCCTCTTTCTGTCTCTCTCACACTGTCCCTCTTTCTGTCTCTCACACTGTCCCTCTTTCTGTCTCTCACACTGTCCCTCTTTCTGTCTCTCACACTGTCCCTCTTTCTGTCTCTCTCACACTGTCCCTCTTTCTGTCTCTCACACTGTCCCTCTTTCTGTCTCTCTCACACTGTCCCTCTTTCTGTCTCTCACACTGTCCCTCTTTCTGTCTCTCACACTGTCCCTCTTTCTGCCTCTCTCACACTGTCCCTCTTTCTGTCTCTCACACTGTCCCTCTTTCTGTCTCTCACACTGTCCCTCTTTCTGTCTCTCACACTGTCCCTCTTTCTGTCTCTCTCACACTGTCCCTCTTTCTGTCTCTCTCACACTGTCCCTCTTTCTGTCTCTCACACTGTCCCTCTTTCTGTCTCTCACACTGTCCCTCTTTCTGTCTCTCACACTGTCCCTCTTTCTGTCTCTCTCACACTGTCCCTCTTTCTGTCTCTCACACTGTCCCTCTTTCTGTCTCTCTCACACTGTCCCTCTTTCTGTCTCTCTCACACTGTCCCTCTTTCTGTCTCTCTCACACTGTCCCTCTTTCTGTCTCTCACACTGTCCCTCTTTCTGTCTCTCACACTGTCCCTCTTTCTGTCTCTCACACTGTCCCTCTTTCTGTCTCTCACACTGTCCCTCTTTCTGTCTCTCTCACACTGTCCCTCTTTCTGTCTCTCACACTGTCCCTCTTTCTGTCTCTCTCACACTGTCCCTCTTTCTGTCTCTCTCACACTGTCCCTCTTTCTGTCTCTCACACTGTCCCTCTTTCTGTCTCTCTCACACTGTCCCTCTTTCTGTCTCTCACACTGTCCCTCTTTCTGTCTCTCACACTGTCCCTCTTTCTGTCTCTCTCACACTGTCCCTCTTTCTGTCTCTCTCACACTGTCCCTCTTTCTGTCTCTCTCACACTGTTCCTCTTTCTGTCTCTCACACTGTCCCTCTTTCTGTCTCTCACACTGTCCCTCTTTCTGTCTCTCTCACTGTCCCTCTTTCTGTCTCTCTCACACTGTCCCTCATTCTGTCTCTCACACTGTCCCTCTTTCTGTCTCTCTCACACTGTCCCTCTTTCTCTGTCTCTCACACTGTCCCTCTTTCTGTCTCTCTCACACTGTTCCTCTTTCTGTCTCTCTCACTGTCCCTCTTTCTGTCTCTCTCACACTGTCCCTCTTTCTGTCTCTCACACTGTCCCTCTTTCTGTCTCTCACACTGTCCCTCTTTCTGTCTCTCACACTGTCCCTCTTTCTGTCTCTCTCACACTGTCCCTCTTTCTGTCTCTCACACTGTCCCTCTTTCTGTCTCTCTCACACTGTCCCTCTTTCTGTCTCTCACACTGTCCCTCTTTCTGTCTCTCACACTGTCCCTCTTTCTCTGTCTCTCACACTGTCCCTCTTTCTGTCTCTCACACTGTCCCTCTTTCTCTGTCTCTCACACTGTCCCTCTTTCTGTCTCTCACACTGTCCCTCTTTCTGTCTCTCACACTGTCCCTCTTTCTGTCTCTCACACTGTCCCTCTTTCTGTCTCTCACACTGTCCCTCTTTCTCTGTCTCTCACACTGTCCCTCTTTCTGTCTCTCACACTGTCCCTCTTTCTGTCTCTCACACTGTTCCTCTTTCTGTCTCTCTCACACTGTCCCTCTTTCTGTCTCTCTCACACTGTCCCTCTTTCTGTCTCTCACACTGTTCCTCTTTCTGTCTCTCACACTGTCCCTCTTTCTGTCTCTCACACTGTCCCTCTTTCTGTCTCTCACACTGTCCCTCTTTCTGTCTCTCTCACACTGTCCCTCTTTCTGTCTCTCACACTGTCCCTCTTTCTGTCTCTCTCACACTGTCCCTCTTTCTGTCTCTCACACTGTCCCTCTTTCTGTCTCTCACACACTGTCCCTCTTTCTGTCTCTCACACTGTCCCTCTTTCTGTCTCTCACACTGTCCCTCTTTCTGTCTCTCACACTGTCCCTCTTTCTGTCTCTCACACTGTCCCTCTTTCTCTGTCTCTCACACTGTCCCTCTTTCTGTCTCTCTCACACTGTCCCTCTTTCTGTCTCTCTCACACTGTCCCTCTTTCTGTCTCTCTCACACTGTCCCTCTTTCTGTCTCTCTCACACTGTCCCTCTTTCTGTCTCTCACACTGTCCCTCTTTCTGTCTCTCACACTGTCCCTCTTTCTGTCTCTCACACTGTCCCTCTTTCTGTCTCTCACACACTGTCCCTCTTTCTGTCTCTCTCACTGTCCCTCTTTCTGTCTCTCACACTGTCCCTCTTTCTGTCTCTCTCACACTGTCCCTCTTTCTCTGTCTCTCTCACTGTCCCTCTTTCTGTCTCTCTCACACTGTCCCTCTTTCTGTCTCTCACACTGTCCCTCTTTCTGTCTCTCACACTGTCCCTCTTTCTCTGTCTCTCACACTGTCCCTCTTTCTGTCTCTCACACTGTCCCTCTTTCTGTCTCTCACACTGTCCCTCTTTCTGTCTGTCTCTCTCACACTGTCCCTCTTTCTGTCTCTCTCACACTGTCCCTCTTTCTGTCTCTCACACTGTCCCTCTTTCTGTCTCTCACACTGTCCCTCTTTCTGTCTCTCTCACACTGTCCCTCTTTCTGTCTCTCACACTGTCCCTCTTTCTGTCTCTCACACACTGTCCCTCTTTCTGTCTCTCACACTGTCCCTCTTTCTGTCTCTCACACTGTCCCTCTTTCTGTCTCTCACACTGTCCCTCTTTCTGTCTCTCACACTGTCCCTCTTTCTCTGTCTCTCACACTGTCCCTCTTTCTGTCTCTCTCACACTGTCCCTCTTTCTGTCTCTCTCACACTGTCCCTCTTTCTGTCTCTCTCACACTGTCCCTCTTTCTGTCTCTCTCACACTGTCCCTCTTTCTGTCTCTCACACTGTCCCTCTTTCTGTCTCTCACACTGTCCCTCTTTCTGTCTCTCACACTGTCCCTCTTTCTGTCTCTCACACACTGTCCCTCTTTCTGTCTCTCTCACTGTCCCTCTTTCTGTCTCTCACACTGTCGCTCTTTCTCTGTCTCTCTCACTGTCCCTCTTTCTGTCTCTCTCACACTGTCCCTCTTTCTGTCTCTCACACTGTCCCTCTTTCTGTCTCTCACACTGTCCCTCTTTCTCTGTCTCTCACACTGTCCCTCTTTCTGTCTCTCACACTGTCCCTCTTTCTGTCTCTCACACTGTCCCTCTTTCTGTCTGTCTCTCTCACACTGTCCCTCTTTCTGTCTCTCACACTGTCCCTCTTTCTGTCTCTCTCACACTGTCCCTCTTTCTGTCTCTCTCACTGTCCCTCTTTCTGTCTCTCACACTGTCCCTCTTTCTGTCTCTCAAACTGTCCCTCTTTCTGTCTCTCTCACACTGTCCCTCTTTCTGTCTCTCTCACACTGTCCCTCTCTCTGTCTCTCACACTGTCCCTCTTTCTGTCTCTCACACTGTCCCTCTTTCTGTCTCTCACACTGTCCCTCTTTCTGTCTCTCACACTGTCCCTCTTTCTGTCTGTCTCTCTCACACTGTCCCTCTTTCTGTCTCTCACACTGTCCCTCTTTCTGTCTCTCACACTGTCCCTCTTTCTGTCTCTCTCACTGTCCCTCTTTCTGTCTCTCTCACACTGTCCCTCTTTCTCTGTCTCTCTCACACTGTCCCTCTTTCTGTCTCTCACACTGTCCCTCTTTCTGTCTCTCTCACACTGTCCCTCTTTCTGTCTCTCACACTGTCCCTCTTTCTGTCTCTCACACTGTCCCTCTTTCTGTCTCTCACACTGTCCCTCTTTCTGTCTGTCTCTCTCACACTGTCCCTCTTTCTGTCTCTCACACTGTCCCTCTATCTGTCTCTCACACTGTCCCTCTTTCTGTCTCTCACACTGTCCCTCTTTCTGTCTCTCTCACACTGTCCCTCTTTCTGTCTCTCACACTGTCCCTCTTTCTGTCTCTCACACTGTCCCTCTTTCTGTCTCTCTCACACTGTCCCTCTTTCTGTCTCTCTCACACTGTCCCTCTTTCTGTCTCTCACACTGTCCCTCTTTCTGTCTCTCTCACACTGTCCCTCTTTCTGTCTCTCACACTGTCCCTCTTTCTTTCTCTCACACTGTCCCTCTTTCTGTCTCTCACACTGTCCCTCTTTCTGTCTCTCTCACACTGTCCCTCTTTCTGTCTCTCACACTGTCCCTCTTTCTGTCTCTCTCACACTGTCCCTCTTTCTGTCTCTCTCACACTGTCCCTCTTTCTGTCTCTCACACTGTCCCTCTTTCTGTCTCTCTCACACTGTCCCTCTTTCTGTCTCTCACACTGTCCCTCTTTCTGTCTCTCACACTGTCCCTCTTTCTGTCTCTCTCACACTGTCCCTCTTTCTGTCTCTCTCACACTGTCCCTCTTTCTGTCTCTCTCACACTGTCCCTCTTTCTGTCTCTCTCACACTGTTCCTCTTTCTGTCTCTCACACTGTCCCTCTTTCTGTCTCTCACACTGTCCCTCTTTCTGTCTCTCTCACTGTCCCTCTTTCTGTCTCTCTCACACTGTCCCTCATTCTGTCTCTCACACTGTCCCTCTTTCTGTCTCTCTCACACTGTCCCTCTTTCTCTGTCTCTCACACTGTCCCTCTTTCTGTCTCTCTCACACTGTTCCTCTTTCTGTCTCTCTCACTGTCCCTCTTTCTGTCTCTCTCACACTGTCCCTCTTTCTGTCTCTCACACTGTCCCTCTTTCTGTCTCTCACACTGTCCCTCTTTCTGTCTCTCACACTGTCCCTCTTTCTGTCTCTCTCACACTGTCCCTCTTTCTGTCTCTCACACTGTCCCTCTTTCTGTCTCTCTCACACTGTCCCTCTTTCTGTCTCTCACACTGTCCCTCTTTCTGTCTCTCACACTGTCCCTCTTTCTCTGTCTCTCACACTGTCCCTCTTTCTGTCTCTCACACTGTCCCTCTTTCTCTGTCTCTCACACTGTCCCTCTTTCTGTCTGTCTCTCTCACACTGTCCCTCTTTCTGTCTCTCTCACACTGTCCCTCTTTCTGTCTCTCTCACTGTCCCTCTTTCTGTCTCTCACACTGTCCCTCTTTCTGTCTCTCACACTGTCCCTCTTTCTGTCTCTCACACTGTCCCTCTTTCTGTCTCTCACACTGTCCCTCTTTCTCTGTCTCTCACACTGTCCCTCTTTCTGTCTCTCTCACACTGTCCCTCTTTCTGTCTCTCACACTGTCCCTCTTTCTGTCTCTCTCACACTGTCCCTCTTTCTGTCTCTCACACTGTCCCTCTTTCTGTCTCTCACACTGTCCCTCTTTCTGTCTCTCACACTGTTCCTCTTTCTGTCTCTCTCACACTGTCCCTCTTTCTGTCTCTCTCACACTGTCCCTCTTTCTGTCTCTCTCACACTGTCCCTCTTTCTGTCTCTCTCACACTGTCCCTCTTTCTGTCTCTCACACTGTTCCTCTTTCTGTCTCTCACACTGTCCCTCTTTCTGTCTCTCACACTGTCCCTCTTTCTGTCTCTCACACTGTCCCTCTTTCTGTCTCTCTCACACTGTCCCTCTTTCTGTCTCTCACACTGTCCCTCTTTCTGTCTCTCTCACACTGTCCCTCTTTCTCTGTCTCTCACACTGTCCCTCTTTCTCTGTCTCTCACACTGTCCCTCTTTCTGTCTCTCACACTGTCCCTCTTTCTGTCTCTCTCACACTGTTCCTCTTTCTGTCTCTCACACTGTCCCTCTTTCTGTCTCTCTCACACTGTCCCTCTTTCTGTCTCTCACACTGTCCCTCTTTCTGTCTCTCACACACTGTCCCTCTTTCTGTCTCTCACACTGTCCCTCTTTCTGTCTCTCACACTGTCCCTCTTTCTGTCTCTCACACTGTCCCTCTTTCTGTCTCTCACACTGTCCCTCTTTCTCTGTCTCTCACACTGTCCCTCTTTCTGTCTCTCTCACACTGTCCCTCTTTCTGTCTCTCTCACACTGTCCCTCTTTCTGTCTCTCTCACACTGTCCCTCTTTCTGTCTCTCACACTGTCCCTCTTTCTGTCTCTCACACTGTCCCTCTTTCTGTCTCTCACACTGTCCCTCTTTCTGTCTCTCACACACTGTCCCTCTTTCTGTCTCTCTCACTGTCCCTCTTTCTGTCTCTCACACTGTCCCTCTTTCTGTCTCTCTCACACTGTCCCTCTTTCTCTGTCTCTCTCACTGTCCCTCTTTCTGTCTCTCACACTGTCCCTCTTTCTCTGTCTCTCACACTGTCCCTCTTTCTGTCTCTCACACTGTCCCTCTTTCTGTCTCTCACACTGTCCCTCTTTCTGTCTGTCTCTCTCACACTGTCCCTCTTTCTGTCTCTCACACTGTCCCTCTTTCTGTCTCTCTCACACTGTCCCTCTTTCTGTCTCTCTCACTGTCCCTCTTTCTGTCTCTCACACTGTCCCTCTTTCTGTCTCTCAAACTGTCCCTCTTTCTGTCTCTCTCACACTGTCCCTCTTTCTGTCTCTCTCACACTGTCCCTCTCTCTGTCTCTCACACTGTCCCTCTTTCTGTCTCTCACACTGTCCCTCTTTCTGTCTCTCACACTGTCCCTCTTTCTGTCTGTCTCTCTCACACTGTCCCTCTTTCTGTCTCTCACACTGTCCCTCTTTCTGTCTCTCACACTGTCCCTCTTTCTGTCTCTCTCACTGTCCCTCTTTCTGTCTCTCTCACACTGTCCCTCTTTCTCTGTCTCTCTCACACTGTCCCTCTTTCTGTCTCTCACACTGTCCCTCTTTCTGTCTCTCTCACACTGTCCCTCTTTCTGTCTCTCTCACACTGTCCCTCTTTCTGTCTCTCACACTGTCCCTCTTTCTGTCTCTCACACTGTCCCTCTTTCTGTCTCTCACACTGTCCCTCTTTCTGTCTGTCTCTCTCACACTGTCCCTCTTTCTGTCTCTCACACTGTCCCTCTATCTGTCTCTCACACTGTCCCTCTTTCTGTCTCTCACACTGTCCCTCTTTCTGTCTCTCTCACACTGTCCCTCTTTCTGTCTCTCACACTGTCCCTCTTTCTGTCTCTCACACTGTCCCTCTTTCTGTCTCTCTCACACTGTCCCTCTTTCTGTCTCTCTCACACTGTCCCTCTTTCTGTCTCTCACACTGTCCCTCTTTCTGTCTCTCTCACACTGTCCCTCTTTCTGTCTCTCTCACACTGTCCCTCTTTCTGTCTCTCTCACTGTCCCTCTTTCTGTCTCTCACTGTGTCCCTCTTTCTGTCTCTCTCACACTGTCCCTCTTTCTCTGTCTCTCTCACACTGTCCCTCTTTCTGTCTCTCACACTGTCCCTCTTTCTGTCTCTCACACTGTCCCTCTTTCTGTCTCTCACACTGTCCCTCTTTCTGTCTCTCACACTGTCCCTCTTTCTGTCTCTCTCACACTGTCCCTCTTTCTGTCTCTCTCACTGTCCCTCTTTCTCTGTCTCTCTCACACTGTCCCTCTTTCTCTGTCTCTCTCACACTGTCCCTCTTTCTGTCTCTCTCACACTGTCCCTCTTTCTGTCTCTCTCACACTGTCCCTCTTTCTGTCTCTCTCACACTGTCCCTCTTTCTGTCTCTCACACTGTCCCTCTTTCTGTCTCTCACACTGTCCCTCTTTCTGTCTCTCACTGTGTCCCTCTTTCTGTCTCTCACACTGTCCCTCTTTCTGTCTCTCACACTGTCCCTCTTTCTGTCTCTCACACTGTCCCTCTTTCTGTCTCTCTCACACTGTCCCTCTTTCTCTGTCTCTCACACTGTCCCTCTTTCTCTGTCTCTCACACTGTCCCTCTTTCTGTCTCTCTCACACTGTCCCTCTTTCTGTCTCTCTCACACTGTCCCTCTTTCTGTCTCTCTCACACTGTCCCTCTTTCTGTCTGTCTCACACTGTCCCTCTTTCTGTCTCTCTCACACTGTCCCTCTTTCTGTCTCTCTCACTGTCCCTCTTTCTGTCTCTCACACTGTCCCTCTTTCTGTCTCTCACACTGTCCCTCTTTCTCTCTCTCACACTGTCCCTCTTTCTGTCTCTCACACTGTCCCTCTTTCTGTCTCTCACACTGTCCCTCTTTCTGTCTGTCTCTCTCACACTGTCCCTCTTTCTGTCTCTCACACTGTCCCTCTTTCTGTCTCTCTCACACTGTCCCTCTTTCTGTCTCTCACACTGTCCCTCTTTCTGTCTCTCACACTGTCCCTCTTTCTGTCTCTCTCACACTGTCCCTCTTTCTCTCTCTCACACTGTCCCTCTTTCTGTCTCTCACACTGTCCCTCTTTCTGTCTCTCACACTGTCCCTCTTTCTGTCTCTCTCACACTGTCCCTCTTTCTGTCTCTCTCACACTGTCCCTCTTTCTGTCTCTCACACTGTCCCTCTTTCTCTGTCTCTCTCACACTGTCCCTCTTTCTGTCTCTCACACTGTCCCTCTTTCTGTCTCTCACACTGTCCCTCTTTCTGTCTCTCACACTGTCCCTCTTTCTGTCTCTCTCACACTGTCCCTCTTTCTCTGTCTCTCTCACACTGTCCCTCTTTCTGTCTCTCTCACACTGTCCCTCTTTCTGTCTCTCTCACACTGTCCCTCTTTCTGTCTCTCTCACACTGTCCCTCTTTCTGTCTCTCACACTGTCCCTCTTTCTGTCTCTCTCACACTGTCCCTCTTTCTGTCTCACACACTGTCCCTCTTTCTGTCTCTCACACTGTCCCTCTTTCTGTCTCTCTCACACTGTCCCTCTTTCTCTCTCTCTCTCACACTGTCCCTCTTTCTGTCTCTCTCACACTGTCCCTCTTTCTGTCTCTCTCACACTGTCCCTCTTTCTGTCTGTCTCACACTGTCCCTCTTTCTGTCTGTCTCACACTGTCCCTCTTTCTGTCTCTCTCACACTGTCCCTCTTTCTGTCTCTCTCACTGTCCCTCTTTCTGTCTCTCACACTGTCCCTCTTTCTGTCTCTCACACTGTCCCTCTTTCTCTCTCTCACACTGTCCCTCTTTCTGTCTCTCACACTGTCCCTCTTTCTGTCTCTCACACTGTCCCTCTTTCTGTCTGTCTCTCTCACACTGTCCCTCTTTCTGTCTCTCACACTGTCCCTCTTTCTGTCTCTCTCACACTGTCCCTCTTTCTGTCTCTCACACTGTCCCTCTTTCTGTCTCTCTCACACTGTCCCTCTTTCTCTCTCTCACACTGTCCCTCTTTCTGTCTCTCACACTGTCCCTCTTTCTGTCTCTCACACTGTCCCTCTTTCTGTCTCTCTCACACTGTCCCTCTTTCTGTCTCTCTCACACTGTCCCTCTTTCTGTCTCTCACACTGTCCCTCTTTCTCTGTCTCTCTCACACTGTCCCTCTTTCTGTCTCTCACACTGTCCCTCTTTCTGTCTCTCACACTGTCCCTCTTTCTGTCTCTCACACTGTCCCTCTTTCTGTCTCTCTCACACTGTCCCTCTTTCTCTGTCTCTCTCACACTGTCCCTCTTTCTGTCTCTCTCACACTGTCCCTCTTTCTGTCTCTCTCACACTGTCCCTCTTTCTGTCTCTCTCACACTGTCCCTCTTTCTGTCTCTCACACTGTCCCTCTTTCTGTCTCTCTCACACTGTCCCTCTTTCTGTCTCTCACACTGTCCCTCTTTCTGTCTCTCACACTGTCCCTCTTTCTGTCTCTCTCACACTGTCCCTCTTTCTGTCTCTCACACTGTCCCTCTTTCTGTCTCTCACACTGTCCCTCTTTCTGTCTCTCTCACACTGTCCCTCTTTCTGTCTCTCACACTGTCCCTCTTTCTGTCTCTCACACTGTCCCTCTTTCTGTCTCTCACACTGTCCCTCTTTCTGTCTCTCTCACACTGTCCCTCTTTCTGTCTCTCACACTGTCCCTCTTTCTGTCTCTCTCACACTGTCCCTCTTTCTGTCTCTCTCACACTGTCCCTCTTTCTGTCTCTCTCACACTGTCCCTCTTTCTGTCTCTCTCACACTGTCCCTCTTTCTGTCTCTCACACTGTCCCTCTTTCTGTCTCTCACACTGTCCCTCTTTCTGTCTCTCACACTGTCCCTCTTTCTCTGTCTCTCTCACACTGTCCCTCTTTCTGTCTCTCACACTGTCCCTCTTTCTGTCTCTCACACTGTCCCTCTTTCTCTGTCTCTCTCACACTGTCCCTCTTTCTGTCTCTCACACTGTCCCTCTTTCTGTCTCTCACACTGTCCCTCTTTCTGTCTCTCACACTGTCCCTCTTTCTGTCTCTCTCACACTGTCCCTCTTTCTGTCTCTCTCACTGTCCCTCTTTCTGTCTCTCACACTGTCCCTCTTTCTGTCTCTCACACTGTCCCTCTTTCTGTCTCTCTCACACTGTCCCTCTTTCTGTCTCTCTCACACTGTCCCTCTTTCTGTCTCTCTCACACTGTCCCTCTTTCTGTCTCTCTCACACTGTCCCTCTTTCTGTCTCTCACACTGTCCCTCTTTCTGTCTCTCTCACACTGTCCCTCTTTCTGTCTCTCACACTGTCCCTCTTTCTGTCTGTCTCTCTCACACTGTCCCTCTTTCTGTCTCTCACACTGTCCCTCTTTCTCTGTCTCTCACACACTGTCCCTCTTTCTGTCTCTCTCACACTGTCCCTCTTTCTGTCTCTCACACTGTCCCTCTTTCTGTCTCTCTCACACTGTCCCTCTTTCTGTCTGTCTCTCTCACACTGTCCCTCTTTCTGTCTGTCTCTCTCACACTGTCCCTCTTTCTGTCTCTCACACTGTCCCTCTTTCTGTCTCTCACACTGTCCCTCTTTCTGTCTCTCTCACACTGTCCCTCTTTCTGTCTGTCTCACACTGTCCCTCTTTCTGTCTCTCACACTGTCCCTCTTTCTGTCTCTCTCACACTGTCCCTCTTTCTGTCTCTCTCACACTGTCCCTCTTTCTGTCTCTCTCACACTGTCCCTCTTTCTGTCTCTCACACTGTCCCTCTTTCTGTCTCTCTCACACTGTCCCTCTTTCTGTCTCTCTCACACTGTCCCTCTTTCTGTCTCTCACACTGTCCCTCTTTCTGTCTCTCACACTGTCCCTCTTTCTGTCTCTCTCACACTGTCCCTCTTTCTGTCTCTCACACTGTCCCTCTTTCTGTCTCTCTCACACTGTCCCTCTTTCTGTCTCTCTCACACTGTCCCTCTTTCTGTCTCTCTCACTGTCCCTCTTTCTGTCTCTCACACTGTCCCTCTTTCTGTCTCTCTCACTGTCCCTCTTTCTGTCTCTCACACACTGTCCCTCTTTCTCTGTCTCTCTCACTGTCCCTCTTTCTGTCTCTCTCACACTGTCCCTCTTTCTGTCTCTCACACTGTCCCTCTTTCTCTGTCTCTCTCACTGTCCCTCTTTCTGTCTCTCACACTGTCCCTCTTTCTGTCTCACACACTGTCCCTCTTTCTGTCTGTCTCTCTCACACTGTCCCTCTTTCTGTCTGTCTCTCTCACACTGTCCCTCTTTCTGTCTCTCACACTGTCCCTCTTTCTGTCTCTCACACTGTCCCTCTTTCTGTCTCACACACTGTCCCTCTTTCTGTCTCTCACACTGTCCCTCTTTCTGTCTCTCTCACACTGTCCCTCTTTCTGTCTCTCTCACTGTCCATCTTTCTGTCTCTCACACTGTCCCTCTTTCTGTCTGTCTCTCTCACACTGTCCCTCTTTCTGTCTGTCTCTCTCACACTGTCCCTCTTTCTGTCTCTCACACTGTCCCTCTTTCTGTCTCTCAAACTGTCCCTCTTTCTGTCTCTCTCACACTGTCCCTCTTTCTGTCTCTCTCACACTGTCCCTCTCTCTGTCTCTCACACTGTCCCTCTTTCTGTCTCTCACACTGTCCCTCTTTCTGTCTCTCACACTGTCCCTCTTTCTGTCTCTCACACTGTCCCTCTTTCTGTCTGTCTCTCTCACACTGTCCCTCTTTCTGTCTCTCACACTGTCCCTCTTTCTGTCTCTCACACTGTCCCTCTTTCTGTCTCTCTCACACTGTCCCTCTTTCTGTCTCTCACACTGTCCCTCTTTCTGTCTCTCTCACTGTCCCTCTTTCTGTCTCTCTCACACTGTCCCTCTTTCTCTGTCTCTCTCACACTGTCCCTCTTTCTGTCTCTCACACTGTCCCTCTTTCTGTCTCTCTCACACTGTCCCTCTTTCTGTCTCTCACACTGTCCCTCTTTCTGTCTCTCACACTGTCCCTCTTTCTGTCTCTCACACTGTCCCTCTTTCTGTCTCTCTCACACTGTCCCTCTTTCTGTCTCTCACACTGTCCCTCTTTCTGTCTCTCTCACACTGTCCCTCTTTCTGTCTCTCACACACTGTCCCTCTTTCTCTGTCTCTCTCACACTGTCCCTCTTTCTGTCTCTCTCACACTGTCCCTCTTTCTGTCTCTCACACTGTCCCTCTTTCTGTCTCTCACACTGTCCCTCTTTCTGTCTCTCACACTGTCCCTCTTTCTGTCTCTCTCACACTGTCCCTCTTTCTGTCTCTCACACTGTCCCTCTTTCTGTCTCTCTCACACTGTCCCTCTTTCTCTGTCTCTCACACTGTCCCTCTTTCTGTCTCTCACACTGTCCCTCTTTCTGTCTCTCACACTGTCCCTCTTTCTGTCTCTCACACTGTCCCTCTTTCTGTCTCTCACACTGTCCCTCTTTCTGTCTCTCTCACACTGTCCCTCTTTCTGTCTCTCTCACACTGTCCCTCTTTCTGTCTCTCACACTGTCCCTCTTTCTGTCTCTCTCACACTGTCCCTCTTTCTGTCTCTCACACTGTCCCTCTTTCTGTCTCTCACACTGTCCCTCTTTCTGTTTCTCTCACACTGTCCCTCTTTCTGTCTCTCACACTGTCCCTCTTTCTGTCTCTCTCACACTGTCCCTCTTTCTGTCTCTCTCACACTGTCCCTCTTTCTGTCTCTCTCACTGTCCCTCTTTCTGTCTCTCACTGTGTCCCTCTTTCTGTCTCTCTCACACTGTCCCTCTTTCTCTGTCTCTCTCACACTGTCCCTCTTTCTGTCTCTCACACTGTCCCTCTTTCTGTCTCTCACACTGTCCCTCTTTCTGTCTCTCACACTGTCCCTCTTTCTGTCTCTCTCACACTGTCCCTCTTTCTCTGTCTCTCTCACACTGTCCCTCTTTCTGTCTCTCACACTGTCCCTCTTTCTGTCTCTCACACTGTCCCTCTTTCTGTCTCTCTCACACTGTCCCTCTTTCTGTCTCTCTCACACTGTCCCTCTTTCTGTCTCTCACACTGTCCCTCTTTCTGTCTCTCACACTGTCCCTCTTTCTGTCTCTCACACTGTCCCTCTTTCTGTCTCTCACACTGTCCCTCTTTCTGTCTCTCTCACACTGTCCCTCTTTCTGTCTCTCTCACACTGTCCCTCTTTCTGTCTCTCTCACACTGTCCCTCTTTCTGTCTCTCACACTGTCCCTCTTTCTGTCTCTCACACTGTCCCTCTTTCTGTCTCTCACACTGTCCCTCTTTCTGTCTCTCTCACACTGTCCCTCTTTGTCTCTCACACTGTCCCTCTTTCTCTGTCTCTCTCACACTGTCCCTCTTTCTCTGTCTCTCTCACACTGTCCCTCTTTCTGTCTCTCTCACACTGTCCCTCTTTCTGTCTGTCTCACACTGTCCCTCTTTCTGTCTCTCTCACACTGTCCCTCTTTCTGTCTCTCTCACTGTCCCTCTTTCTGTCTCTCACACTGTCCCTCTTTCTGTCTCTCACACTGTCCCTCTTTCTCTCTCTCACACTGTCCCTCTTTCTGTCTCTCACACTGTCCCTCTTTCTGTCTCTCACACTGTCCCTCTTTCTGTCTGTCTCTCTCACACTGTCCCTCTTTCTGTCTCTCACACTGTCCCTCTTTCTGTCTCTCTCACACTGTCCCTCTTTCTGTCTCTCTCACACTGTCCCTCTTTCTGTCTCTCACACTGTCCCTCTTTCTCTGTCTCTCTCACACTGTCCCTCTTTCTGTCTCTCTCACACTGTCCCTCTTTCTGTCTCTCTCACACTGTCCCTCTTTCTGTCTCTCTCACACTGTCCCTCTTTCTGTCTCTCACACTGTCCCTCTTTCTGTCTCTCACACTGTCCCTCTTTCTGTCTCTCACACTGTCCCTCTTTCTCTGTCTCTCTCACACTGTCCCTCTTTCTGTCTCTCACACTGTCCCTCTTTCTGTCTCTCACACTGTCCCTCTTTCTCTGTCTCTCTCACACTGTCCCTCTTTCTGTCTCTCACACTGTCCCTCTTTCTGTCTCTCACACTGTCCCTCTTTCTGTCTCTCACACTGTCCCTCTTTCTGTCTCTCTCACACTGTCCCTCTTTCTGTCTCTCTCACTGTCCCTCTTTCTGTCTCTCACACTGTCCCTCTTTCTGTCTCTCACACTGTCCCTCTTTCTGTCTCTCTCACACTGTCCCTCTTTCTGTCTCTCTCACACTGTCCCTCTTTCTGTCTCTCTCACACTGTCCCTCTTTCTGTCTCTCACACTGTCCCTCTTTCTGTCTCTCTCACACTGTCCCTCTTTCTGTCTCTCACACTGTCCCTCTTTCTGTCTGTCTCTCTCACACTGTCCCTCTTTCTGTCTCTCACACTGTCCCTCTTTCTCTGTCTCTCACACACTGTCCCTCTTTCTGTCTCTCTCACACTGTCCCTCTTTCTGTCTCTCACACTGTCCCTCTTTCTGTCTCTCTCACACTGTCCCTCTTTCTGTCTGTCTCTCTCACACTGTCCCTCTTTCTGTCTGTCTCTCTCACACTGTCCCTCTTTCTGTCTCTCACACTGTCCCTCTTTCTGTCTCTCACACTGTCCCTCTTTCTGTCTCTCTCACACTGTCCCTCTTTCTGTCTCTCTCACACTGTCCCTCTTTCTGTCTCTCACACTGTCCCTCTTTCTGTCTCTCTCACACTGTCCCTCTTTCTGTCTCTCTCACACTGTCCCTCTTTCTGTCTCTCTCACACTGTCCCTCTTTCTGTCTCTCACACTGTCCCTCTTTCTGTCTCTCTCACACTGTCCCTCTTTCTGTCTCTCTCACACTGTCCCTCTTTCTGTCTCTCACACTGTCCCTCTTTCTGTCTCTCACACTGTCCCTCTTTCTGTCTCTCTCACACTGTCCCTCTTTCTGTCTCTCACACTGTCCCTCTTTCTGTCTCTCTCACACTGTCCCTCTTTCTGTCTCTCTCACACTGTCCCTCTTTCTGTCTCTCTCACTGTCCCTCTTTCTGTCTCTCACACTGTCCCTCTTTCTGTCTCTCTCACTGTCCCTCTTTCTGTCTCTCACACACTGTCCCTCTTTCTCTGTCTCTCTCACTGTCCCTCTTTCTGTCTCTCTCACACTGTCCCTCTTTCTGTCTCTCACACTGTCCCTCTTTCTCTGTCTCTCTCACTGTCCCTCTTTCTGTCTCTCACACTGTCCCTCTTTCTGTCTCACACACTGTCCCTCTTTCTGTCTGTCTCTCTCACACTGTCCCTCTTTCTGTCTGTCTCTCTCACACTGTCCCTCTTTCTGTCTCTCACACTGTCCCTCTTTCTGTCTCTCACACTGTCCCTCTTTCTGTCTCACACACTGTCCCTCTTTCTGTCTCTCACACTGTCCCTCTTTCTGTCTCTCTCACACTGTCCCTCTTTCTGTCTCTCTCACTGTCCATCTTTCTGTCTCTCACACTGTCCCTCTTTCTGTCTGTCTCTCTCACACTGTCCCTCTTTCTGTCTGTCTCTCTCACACTGTCCCTCTTTCTGTCTCTCACACTGTCCCTCTTTCTGTCTCTCAAACTGTCCCTCTTTCTGTCTCTCTCACACTGTCCCTCTTTCTGTCTCTCTCACACTGTCCCTCTCTCTGTCTCTCACACTGTCCCTCTTTCTGTCTCTCACACTGTCCCTCTTTCTGTCTCTCACACTGTCCCTCTTTCTGTCTCTCACACTGTCCCTCTTTCTGTCTGTCTCTCTCACACTGTCCCTCTTTCTGTCTCTCACACTGTCCCTCTTTCTGTCTCTCACACTGTCCCTCTTTCTGTCTCTCTCACACTGTCCCTCTTTCTGTCTCTCACACTGTCCCTCTTTCTGTCTCTCTCACTGTCCCTCTTTCTGTCTCTCTCACACTGTCCCTCTTTCTCTGTCTCTCTCACACTGTCCCTCTTTCTGTCTCTCACACTGTCCCTCTTTCTGTCTCTCTCACACTGTCCCTCTTTCTGTCTCTCACACTGTCCCTCTTTCTGTCTCTCACACTGTCCCTCTTTCTGTCTCTCACACTGTCCCTCTTTCTGTCTCTCTCACACTGTCCCTCTTTCTGTCTCTCACACTGTCCCTCTTTCTGTCTCTCTCACACTGTCCCTCTTTCTGTCTCTCACACACTGTCCCTCTTTCTCTGTCTCTCTCACACTGTCCCTCTTTCTCTGTCTCTCACACTGTCCCTCTTTCTGTCTCTCACACTGTCCCTCTTTCTGTCTCTCACACTGTCCCTCTTTCTGTCTCTCACACTGTCCCTCTTTCTGTCTCTCACACTGTCCCTCTTTCTGTCTCTCTCACACTGTCCCTCTTTCTGTCTCTCTCACACTGTCCCTCTTTCTGTCTCTCACACTGTCCCTCTTTCTGTCTCTCTCACACTGTCCCTCTTTCTGTCTCTCACACTGTCCCTCTTTCTGTCTCTCACACTGTCCCTCTTTCTGTCTCTCTCACACTGTCCCTCTTTCTGTCTCTCACACTGTCCCTCTTTCTGTCTCTCACACTGTCCCTCTTTCTGTCTCTCTCACACTGTCCCTCTTTCTGTCTCTCTCACACTGTCCCTCTTTCTGTCTCTCTCACTGTCCCTCTTTCTGTCTCTCACTGTGTCCCTCTTTCTGTCTCTCTCACACTGTCCCTCTTTCTCTGTCTCTCTCACACTGTCCCTCTTTCTGTCTCTCACACTGTCCCTCTTTCTGTCTCTCACACTGTCCCTCTTTCTGTCTCTCACACTGTCCCTCTTTCTGTCTCTCTCACACTGTCCCTCTTTCTGTCTCTCTCACACTGTCCCTCTTTCTCTGTCTCTCTCACACTGTCCCTCTTTCTGTCTCTCACACTGTCCCTCTTTCTGTCTCTCACACTGTCCCTCTTTCTGTCTCTCTCACACTGTCCCTCTTTCTGTCTCTCTCACACTGTCCCTCTTTCTGTCTCTCACACTGTCCCTCTTTCTGTCTCTCACACTGTCCCTCTTTCTGTCTCTCACACTGTCCCTCTTTCTGTCTCTCACACTGTCCCTCTTTCTGTCTCTCTCACACTGTCCCTCTTTCTGTCTCTCTCACACTGTCCCTCTTTCTGTCTCTCTCACACTGTCCCTCTTTCTGTCTCTCACACTGTCCCTCTTTCTGTCTCTCACACTGTCCCACTTTCTGTCTCTCACACTGTCCCTCTTTCTGTCTCTCTCACACTGTCCCTCTTTGTCTCTCACACTGTCCCTCTTTCTCTGTCTCTCTCACACTGTCCCTCTTTCTCTGTCTCTCTCACACTGTCCCTCTTTCTGTCTCTCTCACACTGTCCCTCTTTCTGTCTGTCTCACACTGTCCCTCTTTCTGTCTCTCTCACACTGTCCCTCTTTCTGTCTCTCTCACTGTCCCTCTTTCTGTCTCTCACACTGTCCCTCTTTCTGTCTCTCACACTGTCCCTCTTTCTCTCTCTCACACTGTCCCTCTTTCTGTCTCTCACACTGTCCCTCTTTCTGTCTCTCACACTGTCCCTCTTTCTGTCTGTCTCTCTCACACTGTCCCTCTTTCTGTCTCTCACACTGTCCCTCTTTCTGTCTCTCTCACACTGTCCCTCTTTCTGTCTCTCTCACACTGTCCCTCTTTCTGTCTCTCACACTGTCCCTCTTTCTCTGTCTCTCTCACACTGTCCCTCTTTCTGTCTCTCACACTGTCCCTCTTTCTGTCTCTCACACTGTCCCTCTTTCTGTCTCTCTCACACTGTCCCTCTTTCTGTCTCTCTCACACTGTCCCTCTTTCTGTCTCTCACACTGTCCCTCTTTCTGTCTCTCTCACACTGTCCCTCTGTCTCTCACACTGTCCCTCTTTCTGTCTCTCACACTGTCCCTCTTTCTGTCTCTCTCACACTGTCCCTCTTTCTGTCTCTCTCACACTGTCCCTCTTTCTGTCTCTCACACTGTCCCTCTTTCTGTCTCTCTCACACTGTCCCTCTTTCTGTCTCTCTCACACTGTCCCTCTTTCTGTCTCTCTCACACTGTCCCTCTTTCTGTCTCTCTCACACTGTCCCTCTTTCTGTCTCTCACACTGTCCCTCTTTCTGTCTGTCACACTGTCCCTCTTTCTGTCTCTCACACTGTCCCTCTTTCTGTCTCTCACACTGTCCCTCTTTCTCTGTCTCTCTCACACTGTCCCTCTTTCTGTCTCTCACACTGTCCCTCTTTCTGTCTCTCACACTGTCCCTCTTTCTCTGTCTCTCTCACACTGTCCCTCTTTCTGTCTCTCTCACTGTCCCTCTTTCTGTCTCTCACACTGTCCCTCTTTCTGTCTCTCACACTGTCCCTCTTTCTGTCTCTCTCACACTGTCCCTCTTTCTGTCTCTCACACTGTCCCTCTTTCTGTCTCTCACACTGTCCCTCTTTCTGTCTCTCTCACACTGTCCCTCTTTCTGTCTCTCTCACACTGTCCCTCTTTCTGTCTCTCTCACACTGTCCCTCTTTCTGTCTCTCACACTGTCCCTCTTTCTGTCTGTCTCTCTCACACTGTCCCTCTTTCTGTCTCTCACACTGTCCCTCTTTCTCTGTCTCTCACACACTGTCCCTCTTTCTGTCTCTCTCACACTGTCCCTCTTTCTGTCTCTCACACTGTCCCTCTTTCTGTCTCTCTCACACTGTCCCTCTTTCTGTCTGTCTCTCTCACACTGTCCCTCTTTCTGTCTGTCTCTCTCACACTGTCCCTCTTTCTGTCTCTCACACTGTCCCTCTTTCTGTCTCTCACACTGTCCCTCTTTCTGTCTCTCACACTGTCCCTCTTTCTGTCTCTCTCACACTGTCCCTCTTTCTGTCTCTCACACTGTCCCTCTTTCTGTCTCTCACACTGTCCCTCTTTCTGTCTCTCTCACACTGTCCCTCTTTCTGTCTCTCACACTGTCCCTCTTTCTGTCTCTCACACTGTCCCTCTTTCTCTGTCTCTCTCACTGTCCCTCTTTCTGTCTCTCACACACTGTCCCTCTTTCTCTGTCTCTCTCACTGTCCCTCTTTCTGTCTCTCTCACACTGTCCCTCTTTCTGTCTCTCACACTGTCCCTCTTTCTCTGTCTCTCTCACTGTCCCTCTTTCTGTCTCTCACACTGTCCCTCTTTCTGTCTCACACACTGTCCCTCTTTCTGTCTGTCTCTCTCACACTGTCCCTCTTTCTGTCTGTCTCTCTCACACTGTCCCTCTTTCTGTCTCTCACACTGTCCCTCTTTCTGTCTCTCACACTGTCCCTCTTTCTGTCTCACACACTGTCCCTCTTTCTGTCTCTCACACTGTCCCTCTTTCTGTCTCTCTCACACTGTCCCTCTTTCTGTCTCTCTCACTGTCCCTCTTTCTGTCTCTCACACTGTCCCTCTTTCTGTCTGTCTCTCTCACACTGTCCCTCTTTCTGTCTGTCTCTCTCACACTGTCCCTCTTTCTGTCTCTCACACTGTCCCTCTTTCTGTCTCTCACACTGTCCCTCTTTCTGTCTCACACACTGTCCCTCTTTCTGTCTGTCTCTCTCACACTGTCCCTCTTTCTGTCTCTCACACTGTCCCTCTTTCTGTCTCTCACACTGTCCCTCTTTCTGTCTCTCTCACACTGTCCCTCTTTCTGTCTCTCTCACACTGTCCCTCTTTCTGTCTCTCACACTGTCCCTCTTTCTGTCTCTCACACTGTCCCTCTTTCTGTCTGTCTCTCTCACACTGTCCCTCTTTCTGTCTCTCACACTGTCCCTCTTTCTGTCTCTCTCACACTGTCCCTCTTTCTGTCTCTCACACTGTCCCTCTTTCTCTGTCTCTCTCACACTGTCCCTCTTTCTGTCTCTCACACTGTCCCTCTTTCTGTCTCTCTCACACTGTCCCTCTTTCTGTCTCTCACACTGTCCCTCTTTCTGTCTCTCACACTGTCCCTCTTTCTGTCTCTCACACTGTCCCTCTTTCTGTCTCTCTCACACTGTCCCTCTTTCTGTCTCTCACACTGTCCCTCTTTCTGTCTCTCTCACACTGTCCCTCTTTCTGTCTCTCACACTGTCCCTCTTTCTCTGTCTCTCTCACACTGTCCCTCTTTCTGTCTCTCTCACTGTCCCTCTTTCTCTGTCTCTCTCACACTGTCCCTCTTTCTGTCTCTCTCACTGTCCCTCTTTCTCTGTCTCTCTCACACTGTCCCTCTTTCTGTCTCTCTCACACTGTCCCTCTTTCTGTCTCTCACACTGTCCCTCTTTCTGTCTCTCTCACACTGTCCCTCTTTCTCTGTCTCTCACACTGTCCCTCTTTCTGTCTCTCTCACACTGTCCCTCTTTCTGTCTCTCACACTGTCCCTCTTTCTCTCTCTCACACTGTCCCTCTTTCTCTCTCTCACACTGTCCGTCTTTCTGTCTCTCACACTGTCCCTCTTTCTGTCTCTCTCACACTGTCCCTCTTTCTGTCTCTCACACTGTCCCTCTTTCTGTCTCTCTCACACTGTCCCTCTTTCTGTCTCTCTCACACTGTCCCTCTTTCTGTCTCTCACACTGTCCCTCTTTCTGTCTCTCTCACACTGTCCCTCTTTCTGTCTCTCTCACACTGTCCCTCTTTCTGTCTCACACACTGTCCCTCTTTCTGTCTCTCTCACACTGTCCCTCTTTCTCTGTCTCTCTCACTGTCCCTCTTTCTGTCTCTCTCACACTGTCCCTCTTTCTGTCTCTCACACTGTCCCTCTTTCTCTGTCTCTCTCACTGTCCCTCTTTCTGTCTCTCACACTGTCCCTCTTTCTGTCTCACACACTGTCCCTCTTTCTGTCTGTCTCTCTCACACTGTCCCTCTTTCTGTCTGTCTCTCTCACACTGTCCCTCTTTCTGTCTCTCACACTGTCCCTCTTTCTGTCTCTCACACTGTCCCTCTTTCTGTCTCACACACTGTCCCTCTTTCTGTCTCTCACACTGTCCCTCTTTCTGTCTCTCTCACACTGTCCCTCTTTCTGTCTCTCTCACTGTCCCTCTTTCTGTCTCTCACACTGTCCCTCTTTCTGTCTGTCTCTCTCACACTGTCCCTCTTTCTGTCTGTCTCTCTCACACTGTCCCTCTTTCTGTCTCTCACACTGTCCCTCTTTCTGTCTCTCACACTGTCCCTCTTTCTGTCTCTCTCACACTGTCCCTCTTTCTGTCTCTCACACTGTCCCTCTTTCTGTCTCTCTCACACTGTCCCTCTTTCTGTCTCTCTCACACTGTCCCTCTTTCTGTCTCTCACACTGTCCCTCTTTCTGTCTCTCTCACACTGTCCCTCTTTCTGTCTCTCTCACACTGTCCCTCTTTCTGTCTCACACACTGTCCCTCTTTCTGTCTCTCTCACACTGTCCCTCTTTCTCTGTCTCTCTCACTGTCCCTCTTTCTGTCTCTCTCACACTGTCCCTCTTTCTGTCTCTCACACTGTCCCTCTTTCTCTGTCTCTCTCACTGTCCCTCTTTCTGTCTCTCACACTGTCCCTCTTTCTGTCTCACACACTGTCCCTCTTTCTGTCTGTCTCTCTCACACTGTCCCTCTTTCTGTCTGTCTCTCTCACACTGTCCCTCTTTCTGTCTCTCACACTGTCCCTCTTTCTGTCTCTCACACTGTCCCTCTTTCTGTCTCACACACTGTCCCTCTTTCTGTCTCTCACACTGTCCCTCTTTCTGTCTCTCTCACACTGTCCCTCTTTCTGTCTCTCTCACTGTCCCTCTTTCTGTCTCTCACACTGTCCCTCTTTCTGTCTGTCTCTCTCACACTGTCCCTCTTTCTGTCTCTCACACTGTCCCTCTTTCTGTCTCTCTCACACTGTCCCTCTTTCTGTCTCTCTCACACTGTCCCTCTTTCTGTCTCTCACACTGTCCCTCTTTCTGTCTCTCTCACACTGTCCCTCTTTCTGTCTCTCTCACACTGTCCCTCTTTCTGTCTCACACACTGTCCCTCTTTCTGTCTCTCTCACACTGTCCCTCTTTCTCTGTCTCTCTCACTGTCCCTCTTTCTGTCTCTCTCACACTGTCCCTCTTTCTGTCTCTCACACTGTCCCTCTTTCTCTGTCTCTCTCACTGTCCCTCTTTCTGTCTCTCACACTGTCCCTCTTTCTGTCTCACACACTGTCCCTCTTTCTGTCTGTCTCTCTCACACTGTCCCTCTTTCTGTCTGTCTCTCTCACACTGTCCCTCTTTCTGTCTCTCACACTGTCCCTCTTTCTGTCTCTCACACTGTCCCTCTTTCTGTCTCACACACTGTCCCTCTTTCTGTCTCTCACACTGTCCCTCTTTCTGTCTCTCTCACACTGTCCCTCTTTCTGTCTCTCTCACTGTCCCTCTTTCTGTCTCTCACACTGTCCCTCTTTCTGTCTGTCTCTCTCACACTGTCCCTCTTTCTGTCTGTCTCTCTCACACTGTCCCTCTTTCTGTCTCTCACACTGTCCCTCTTTCTGTCTCTCACACTGTCCCTCTTTCTGTCTCTCTCACACTGTCCCTCTTTCTGTCTCTCACACTGTCCCTCTTTCTGTCTCTCTCACACTGTCCCTCTTTCTGTCTCTCTCACACTGTCCCTCTTTCTGTCTCTCACACTGTCCCTCTTTCTGTCTCTCTCACACTGTCCCTCTTTCTGTCTCTCTCACACTGTCCCTCTTTCTGTCTCACACACTGTCCCTCTTTCTGTCTCTCTCACACTGTCCCTCTTTCTCTGTCTCTCTCACTGTCCCTCTTTCTGTCTCTCTCACACTGTCCCTCTTTCTGTCTCTCACACTGTCCCTCTTTCTCTGTCTCTCTCACTGTCCCTCTTTCTGTCTCACACACTGTCCCTCTTTCTGTCTGTCTCTCTCACACTGTCCCTCTTTCTGTCTGTCTCTCTCACACTGTCCCTCTTTCTGTCTCTCACACTGTCCCTCTTTCTGTCTCTCACACTGTCCCTCTTTCTGTCTCACACACTGTCCCTCTTTCTGTCTCTCACACTGTCCCTCTTTCTGTCTCTCTCACACTGTCCCTCTTTCTGTCTCTCTCACTGTCCCTCTTTCTGTCTCTCACACTGTCCCTCTTTCTGTCTGTCTCTCTCACACTGTCCCTCTTTCTGTCTGTCTCTCTCACACTGTCCCTCTTTCTGTCTCTCACACTGTCCCTCTTTCTGTCTCTCACACTGTCCCTCTTTCTGTCTCACACACTGTCCCTCTTTCTGTCTGTCTCTCTCACACTGTCCCTCTTTCTGTCTCTCACACTGTCCCTCTTTCTGTCTCTCACACTGTCCCTCTTTCTGTCTCTCTCACACTGTCCCTCTTTCTGTCTCTCTCACACTGTCCCTCTTTCTGTCTCTCACACTGTCCCTCTTTCTGTCTCTCACACTGTCCCTCTTTCTGTCTGTCTCTCTCACACTGTCCCTCTTTCTGTCTCTCACACTGTCCCTCTTTCTGTCTCTCTCACACTGTCCCTCTTTCTGTCTCTCACACTGTCCCTCTTTCTCTGTCTCTCTCACACTGTCCCTCTTTCTGTCTCTCACACTGTCCCTCTTTCTGTCTCTCTCACACTGTCCCTCTTTCTGTCTCTCACACTGTCCCTCTTTCTGTCTCTCTCACACTGTCCCTCTTTCTGTCTCTCACACTGTCCCTCTTTCTGTCTCTCTCACACTGTCCCTCTTTCTGTCTCTCACACTGTCCCTCTTTCTGTCTCTCTCACACTGTCCCTCTTTCTGTCTCTCTCACACTGTCCCTCTTTCTGTCTCTCACACTGTCCCTCTTTCTGTCTCTCTCACACTGTCCCTCTTTCTGTCTCTCACACTGTCCCTCTTTCTCTGTCTCTCTCACACTGTCCCTCTTTCTGTCTCTCTCACTGTCCCTCTTTCTCTGTCTCTCTCACACTGTCCCTCTTTCTGTCTCTCTCACTGTCCCTCTTTCTCTGTCTCTCACACTGTCCCTCTTTCTGTCTCTCTCACACTGTCCCTCTTTCTGTCTCTCACACTGTCCCTCTTTCTCTCTCTCACACTGTCCCTCTTTCTCTCTCTCACACTGTCCCTCTTTCTGTCTCTCACACTGTCCCTCTTTCTGTCTCTCTCACACTGTCCCTCTTTCTGTCTCTCACACTGTCCCTCTTTCTGTCTCTCTCACACTGTCCCTCTTTCTGTCTCTCTCACACTGTCCCTCTTTCTGTCTCTCACACTGTCCCTCTTTCTGTCTCTCTCACACTGTCCCTCTTTCTGTCTCTCTCACACTGTCCCTCTTTCTGTCTCACACACTGTCCCTCTTTCTGTCTCTCTCACACTGTCCCTCTTTCTGTCTCTCACACTGTCCCTCTTTCTGTCTCTCACACTGTCCCTCTTTCTGTCTCACACACTGTCCCTCTTTCTGTCTCTCTCACACTGTCCCTCTTTCTCTGTCTCTCACACTGTCCCTCTTTCTGTCTCTCACACTGTCCCTCTTTCTGTCTCTCACACTGTCCCTCTTTCTCTGTCTCTCTCACACTGTCCCTCTTTCTCTGTGTCACTCGTCTCTGTCTGTCACACGGTCTCTGTCTGCCTCTCTCATTTTGTCTCTCACAGTCTCTCTCTCTCTCTCTCACACAGTCTCTCTTTCTGTCTCTCTCTCTCTCTCTGTCTCTCTCACACTCTCTCCCTGTCACTGCCTCCCTCTCTGGCACACACTGTCTCTCTCTCTCCTTTAAGATACTCCTTAAAACCTCCCTCTCTGACCGAGGTTGTGGTTCCCTGGCCCTGACATCCCCTCACATGGTTCAGGGTCAAACCGCGCTCCATAATGTCGTTCTGTAGTCACAGAATCACAGAGTGCAGAAGAGGCCCTTCGGCCCATCTAGTCTGCACCAACCCTGTGAGAAACACCTGACCTCCCTCCCTAACCCCATTGACCAGCACTTGGCCCCTTCGCCTTGAATGTTTATGAGGTGCCAAGTGCTCATCCAGGTGCTTTTTAAAGGAGGTGAGGCTAACCCACCTCCACCCCCCTCCCAGGCAGCGCATTCCAGACCCTCCCCACCCTCTGGGTAAAAAAGCTTCTCCTCACATCCCCCCCTAAACCTCCTGCCCCCCCTCACCTTGAACTTATGTCCCCTCGTAACTGACCCTCCAACGAAGGGGAACAGCTGCTCCCTATCCCCCCTGTCCATGCCCCTCATAATCTTGTACACCTCGATCAGGTCGCCCCTCAGTCTTCTCTGCTCCAACGCAAACAACCCAAGTCTATCCACCCTGTCCTTGCCCCTCATAATCTTGTACCCCTCGATCAGGTCACCCCTCAGTCTTCTCTGCTCCAACGCAAACAACCCAAGTCTATCCAACCTCTCTCCATAACTTAAATGTTTCATCCCAGGCAACATCCTGGTGAATCTCCTCTGCACCCCCTCCAGGTCAATCACATCCTTCCTATAATGTGGCGACCAGAACTGCACACAGTACTCCAGCTGTGGCCTCACCAAGGGTCTATACAACTCCAACATCACCTCCCTACTTTTGTAATCTATGCCTCGATTGATAAAGGCAAGTGTCCCATGTGCCTTTCTCACCACCCCAGTAACATGCCCCTCTGCCTTCAGAGATGTATGGACACACACGCCAAGGTCCCTTTGTTCCTCAGAACTTCCTAGTGCCATGCCGTTCATTGAATACTTCCTTAGCAAATTTACTCCTTCCAAAGTGTATCACCTCACACTTTTCAGGGTTAAATTCCATCTGCCACTTATCTGCCCATTTGACCATCCTGTCTATATCTTCCTGCAGCCCAAGGCACTCAACCTCACTGTTAACCACCCGGCCAATCTTTGTGCAGCGGGAGGTTTTGTTACATCAAAAGGACAATATAAATACTCTTTCTTATGAAACGATCGCTTGAAAGCTGGGAGCAAGCAGGTGACAGCCAGGAAGAGAACAGGAAATTCTATTCATGTCAGCAGCACACAGTTTAATCGCACTGTTTATTGGAATTTCTATTGAAGGGAATATAAATACACAGCTTCAAGACAGGACATCAACTGAGCAAACTCCCTCTCAAAGTTTCTTGATCCACTCCAGCGACGGTCCGATCTTGTCACTAGGATGGGAAGGTATGTCTGGCATGTTCCCATCATCCCGGACAGGTACTGGTGAGAGACCAAGGAAGAAACGGTCACAATTCAGGGAGAGAGAGAGACAGAGCAGAAAAACATTTGCGTGACAAACAGGTACTGAACACGGAGGGGTGTGGGATATATCAGAATGTTACAGTGAGGGGTGTGGGTATATCAGAGTGTTACAGTGAGGGGTGTGGGGTATATAAGAGTGTTACAGTGAGGTGTGTGGGATATATCAGAGTGTTACAGTGAGGGGTGTGGGGGATATATCAGAGTGTTACAGTGAGGGGTGTGGGGTATATCAGAGTGTTACAGTGAGGGGTGTGGAGTATATCAGAGTGTTAGAGTGAGGGGTGTGGGATATATCAGAGTGTTAGAGTGAGGGGTGTGGGGTATATCAGAGTGTTACAGTGAGGGGTGTGGGGTATATCAGAGTGTTACAGTGAGGTGTGTGGGATATATCAGAGTGTTACAGTGAGGGGTGTGGGATATATCAGAGTGTTACAGTGAGGGGTGTGGAGTATATCAGAGTGTTACAGAGAGGGGTGTGGGGTATATCAGAGTGTTACAGTGAGGGGTGTGGGGTATATCAGAGTGTTACAGTGAGGGGTGTGGGATATATGAGAGTGTTACAGTGAGGGGTGTGGGATATATCAGAGTGTTACAGTGAGGGGTGTGGGGTATATCAGAGTGTTACAGTGAGGGGTGTGGGATATATCAGAGTGTTACAGTGAGGGGTGTGGGATATATCAGAGTGTTACAGTGAGGGGTGTGGGATATATCAGAGTGTTACAGTGAGGGGTGTGGGATATATCAGAGTGTTACAGTGAGGGGTGTGGGGTATATCAGAGTGTTACAGAGAGGGGTGTGGGGTATATCAGAGTGTTACAGTGAGGGGTGTGGGGTATATCAGAGTGTTACAGTGAGGGGTGTGGGATATATGAGAGTGTTACAGTGAGGGGTGTGGGATATATCAGAGTGTTACAGTGAGGGGTGTGGGGTATATCAGAGTGTTACAGTGAGGGGTGTGGGATATATCAGACTGTTACAGTGAGGGGTGTGGGATATATCAGAGTGTTACAGTGAGGGGTGTGGGATATATCAGAGTGTTAAAGTGAGGGGTGTGGGATATATCAGAGTGTTACAGTGAGGGGTGTGGGGTATATCAGAGTGTTACAGTGAGGGGTGTGGGGTATATCAGAGTGTTACAGTGAGGGTTGTGGGGTATATCAGAGTGTTACAGTGAGGGGTGTGGGGTATATCAGAGTGTTACAGTGAGGGGTGTGGTGTATATCAGAGTGTTACAGTGAGGGGTGTGGGGTATAACAGAGTGTTACAGTGAGGGGTGTGGGATATATCAGAGTGTTACAGTGAGGGGTGTGGGATATATCAGTGTGTTACAGTGAGGGGTGTGGGGTATATCAGAGTGTTACAGTGAGGGGTATATCAGAGTGTTACAGTGAGGGGTGTGGGGTATATCAGAGTGTTACAGTGAGGGGTGTGGGGTATATCAGAGTGTTACAGTGAGGGGTGTGGGATATATCAGAGTGTTACAGTGAGGGGTGTGGGATATATCAGAGTGTTACAGTGAGGGGTGTGGGGTATATCAGAGTGTTACAGTGAGGGGTGTGGGATATATCAGAGTGTTACAGTGAGGGGTGTGGGGTATATCAGAGTGTTACAGTGAGGGGTGTGGGATATATCAGAGTGTTACAGTGAGGGGTGTGGGGTATATCAGAGTGTTACAGTGAGGGGTGTGTGGTATATCAGAATGTTACAGTGAGGGGTGTGGGGTATATCAGAACGTTACAGTGAGGTGTGTGGGATATATCAGAGTGTTACAGTGAGGGGTGTGGGGTATATCAGAATGTTACAGTGAGGGGTGTGGGGGATATCAGAGTGTTACAGTGAGGGGTGTGGGGTATATCAGAATGTTACAGTGAGGTGTGTGGGATATATCAGAGTGTTACAGTGAGGGGTGTGGGGTATATCAGAATGTTACAGTGAGGGGTGTGGGATATATCAGAGTGTTACAGTGAGGGGTGTGGGGTATATCAGAGTGTTACAGTGAGGGGTGTGGGGTATATCAGAGTGTTACAGTGAGGGGTGTGGGGTATATCAGAGTGTTACTGTGAGGGGTGTGGGATATATCAGAGTGTTACAGTGAGGGGTGTGGGGTATATCAGAATGTTACAGTGAGGGGTGTGGGGTATATCAGAGTGTTACAGTGAGGGGTGTGGGATATATACTAGAGTGTTACAGAGAGGGGTGAGTGTGATGTATCAGAGTGTTACAGTGAGGGGTGTGGGGTATATCAGAGTGTTACAGTGAGGGGTGTGGGGTATATCAGAGTGTTACAGTGAGGGGTGTGGGGTATATCAGAGTGTTACAGTGAGGGGTGTGGGGTATATCAGAGTGTTACAGTGAGGGGTGTGGTGTATATCAGAGTGTTACAGTGAGGGGTGTGGGATATATCAGAGTGTTACAGTGAGGGGTGTGGGATATATCATAGTGTTACAGTGAGGGGTGTGGGATATATCAGAGTGTTACAGTGAGGGGTGTGGGGTATATCAGAGTGTTACAGTGAGGGGTGTGGGATATATCAGACTGTTACAGTGAGGGGTGTGGGATATATCAGAGTGTTACAGTGAGGGGTGTGGGATATATCAGAGTGTTACAGTGAGGGGTGTGTGTGATATATCAGAGTGTTACTGGGAGGGTGTGGGATATATCAGAGTGTCACAGTGAGGGGTGTGGGATATATCAGAGTGTTACAGTGAGGGGTGTGTGTGATGTATCAGAGTATTACAGTGAGGGGTGTGGGGTATATCAGAGTGTTACAGTGAGGGGTGTGGGATATATCAGAGTGTTACAGTGAGGGGTGTGGGATATATCAGAGTGTTACAGTGAGGGGTGTGGGATATATCAGAGTGTTACAGTGAGGGTTGTGGGGTATATCAGAGTGTTACAGTGAGGGGTGTGGGATATATCAGAGTGTTACAGTGAGGGGTGTGGGATATATCAGAGTGTTACTGTGAGGGGTGTGGGGTATATCAGAGTGTTACAGTGAGGGGTGTGGGATATATCAGAGTGTTACAGTGAGGGGTGAGTGTGATGTATCAGAGTATTACAGTGAGGGGTGTGGGGTATATCAGAGTGTTACAGTGAGGGGTGTGGGGTATATCAGAGTGTTACAGTGAGGGGTGTGGGATATATCAGAGTGTTACAGTGAGGGGTGTGGGATATATCATAGTGTTACAGTGAGGGGTGTGGGATATATCAGAGTGTTACAGTGAGGGGTGTGGGGTTTCTCAGAGTGTTACAGTGAGGGGTGTGGGGTATATCAGAGTGTTACAGTGAGGGGTGTGGGATATATCAGACTGTTACAGTGAGGGGTGTGGGATATATCAGAGTGTTATAGTGAGGGGTGTGGGATATATCAGAGTGTTACAGTGAGGGGTGTGTGTGATATATCAGAGTGTTACTGGGAGGGTGTGGGATATATCAGAGTGTTACAGTGAGGGGTGTGGGATATATCAGAGTGTTACAGTGAGGGGTGTGTGTGATGTATCAGAGTATTACAGTGAGGGGTGTGGGGTATATCAGAGTGTTATAGTGAGGGGTGTGGGATATATCAGAGTGTTACAGTGAGGGGTGTGTGTGATATATCAGAGTGTTACAGTGAGGTGTGTGGGGTATATCAGGGTGTTACAGTGAGGTGTGTGGGGTATATCAGGGTGTTACAGTGAGGGGTGTGGGGTATATCAGAGTGTTACAGTGAGGGGTGTGGGGTATATCAGAGTGTTACAGTGTGGGGTGTGGGATATATCAGAGTGTGACAGTGAGGGGTGTGGGGTATATCAGAGTGTTACAGTAAGGGGTGTGGGGTATATCAGAGTGTTACAGTGAGGTGTGTGGGATATATCAGATTGTTACAGTGAGGGGTGTTTGGTATATCAGATTGTTACAGTGAGGGGTGTGGGGTAAATCAGAGTGTTACAGTGCGGGGTGTGGGATATATCAGAGTGTTACAGTGAGGTGTGTGGGGTATATCAGGTGTTACAGTGAGGGGTGTGGGATATATCAGTGTTACAGTAAGGGGTGTGGGGTATATTAGAGTGTTAAAGTGATGGGTGTGGGATATATCAGAGTGTTACAGTAAGGGGTGTGGGATATATCAGAGTGTTACAGTGAGGGGTGTGGGGTATATCAGGGTGTTACAGTGAAGCGTGTGGGATATATCAGCGTGTTACTGTGAGGGGCGTGGGGTATATCAGGGTGTTACAGTGAGGGGTGTGGGGTATATCAGTGTTACAGTGATGGGTGTGGGATACATCAGAGTGTTACAGTAAGGGGTGTGGGGTATATCAGGGTGTAACAGTGAGGGGTGTGGAATATATCAGTGTTACAGTAAGGGGTGTGGTGTATATCAGGGTGTTACAGTAAGGGGTGTGGGGTTTATCAGGGTGTTATAGTGAAAGGTGTGGGATATATCAGAGTGTTACAGTGAGGGATGTGGAATATATCAGAGTGTTACAGTGAGTGGTGTGGGATATATCAGAGTGTTACAGTGAGGGGTGAGTGTGATGTATCAGAGTATTACAGTGAGGGGTGTGGGGTATATCAGAGTGTTACAGTGAGGGGTGTGGGGTATATCAGAGTGTTACAGTGAGGGGTGTGGGATATATCATAGTGTTACAGTGAGGGGTGTGGGATATATCAGAGTGTTACAGTGAGGGGTGTGGGGTTTCTCAGAGTGTTACAGTGAGGGGTGTGGGGTATATCAGAGTGTTACAGTGAGGGGTGTGGGATATATCAGACTGTTACAGTGAGGGGTGTGGGATATATCAGAGTGTTATAGTGAGGGGTGTGGGATATATCAGAGTGTTACAGTGAGGGGTGTGTGTGATATATCAGAGTGTTACTGGGAGGGTGTGGGATATATCAGAGTGTTACAGTGAGGGGTGTGGGGTATATCAGAGTGTTATAGTGAGGGGTGTGGGATATATCAGAGTGTTACAGTGAGGGGTGTGTGTGATATATCAGAGTGTTACAGTGAGGTGTGTGGGGTATATCAGGGTGTTACAGTGAGGTGTGTGGGGTATATCAGGGTGTTACAGTGAGGGGTGTGGGGTATATCAGAGTGTTACAGTGAGGGGTGTGGGGTATATCAGAGTGTTACAGTGTGTGGTGTGGGATATATCAGAGTGTTACAGCGAGGGGTGTGGGGTATATCAGAGTGTTACAGTGAGGGGTGTGGGGTATATCAGAGTGTTACAGTGAGGTGTGTGGGATATATCAGATTGTTACAGTGAGGGGTGTTTGGTATATCAGATTGTTACAGTGAGGGGTGTGGGGTAAATCAGAGTGTTACAGTGCGGGGTGTGGGGTATATCAGAGTGTTACAGTGAGGTGTGTGGGGTATATCAGGTGTTACAGTGAGGGGTGTGGGATATATCAGTGTTACAGTAAGGGGTGTGGGGTATATTAGAGTGTTAAAGTGATGGGTGTGGGATATATCAGAGTGTTACAGTAAGGGGTGTGGGATATATCAGAGTGTTACAGTGAGGGGTGTGGGGTATATCAGGGTGTTACAGTGAAGCGTGTGGGATATATCAGCGTGTTACTGTGAGGGGCGTGGGGTATATCAGGGTGTTACAGTGAGGGGTGTGGGGTATATCAGTGTTACAGTAAGGGGTGTGGGGTATATCAGTGTTACAGTAAGGGGTGTGGGGTATATCAGGGTGTAACAGTGAGGGGTGTGGAATATATCAGTGTTACAGTAAGGGGTGTGGTGTATATCAGGGTGTTACAGTAAGGGGTGTGGGGTTTATCAGGGTGTTATAGTGAAAGGTGTGGGATATATCAGAGTGTTACAGTGAGGGATGTGGAATATATCAGAGTGTTACAGTGAGTGGTGTGGGATATATCAGAGTGTTACAGTGAGGTGTGTGGGATATATCAGAGTGTTACATTGAGGGGTGTGGGGTATATCAGAGTGTTACAGTGAGGGGTGTGGGGTATATCAGAGTGTTACAGTGAGGGGTGTGGGGTATATCAGAGTGTTACAGTGAGGGGTGTGGGGTATATCAGAGTGTTACAGTGAGGGGTGTGGGGTATATCAGAGTGTTACAGTGAGGGGTGTGGGATATATCAGAGTGTTACAGTGAGGGGTGTGGGGTATATCAGAGTATTACAGTGAGGAGTGTGGGGTATATCAGAGTGTTACAGTGAGGTGTGTGGGGTATATCAGAGCGTTACAGTGAGGGGTATGGGATATATCAGAGCGTTACAGTGAGGGGTGTGGGATATAACAGAGTGTTACAGTGAGGGGTGTGGGGTATGTCAGAGTGTTACAGTGAGGGGTGTGGGGTATATCAGAATGTTACAGTGAAGGGTGTGGGGTACAACGGAGTGTTACAGTGAGGGGTATGTCAGAGTGTTACAGTGAGAGGTGTGGGATATATCAGAGTGTTACAGTGAGGGGTGTGGGATATATCAGAGTGTTACAGTGAGGGGTATATCAGTGTGTTACAGTGAGGGGTGTGGGGTATATCAGAGTGTTACAGTGAGGGGTGTGGGATATACCCGAGTGTTACAGTGAGGGGTGTGGAATATATCAGAGTGTTACAGTGAGGGGTGTGGTGTATATCAGAGTGTTACAGTGAGGGTTGTGGGGTATATCAGAGTGTTACAGTGAGGGGTGTGGGGTATATCAGAGTGTTACAGTGAGGGGTGTGGGATATATCAGAGTGTTACAGTGAGGGGTGTGGGATATATCAGAGTGTTACAGTGAGGGGTCTGGGGTATATCAGAGTGTTACAGTGAGGGGTGTGGGATATATCAGAGTGTTACAGTGAGTGGTGTGGGGTATATCAGAGTGTTACAGTGAGGGGTGTGGGATATATCAGAGTGTTACAGTGAGGGGTGTGGGGTATATCAGAGTGTTACAGTGAGGGGTGTGGGATATATCAGAGTGTTACAGTGAGGGGTGTGGGGTATATCAGAGTGTTACAGTGAGGGGTGTGGGGTATATCAGAGTGTTACAGTGAGGGGTGTGGGGTATATCAGAGTGTTACAGTGAGGGGTGTGGCGTATATCAGAGTGTTACAGTGAGGGGTGTGGGGTATATCAGAGTGTTACAGTGAGGGGTGTGGGATATATCAGAGTGTTACAGTGAGGCGTGTGGGATATATCAGGGTGTTACAGTGAGGGGTGTGGGATATATCAGAGTGTTACAGTGAGGGTTGTGGGGTATATCAGAGTGTTACAGTGAGGGGTGTGGGGTATATCAGAGTGTTACAGTGAGGGGTGTGGGATATATCAGAGTGTTACAGTGAGGGGTGTGGGATATATCAGAGTGTTACTGTGAGGGGTGTGGGGTATATCAGAGTGTTACAGTGAGGGGTGTGGGATATATCAGAGTGTTACAGTGAGGGGTGAGTGTGATGTATCAGAGTGGTACAGTGAGGGGTGTGGGGTATATCAGAGTGTTACAGTGAGGGGTGTGGGGTATATCAGAGTGTTACAGTGAGGGGTGTGGGGTATATCAGAGTGTTACAGTGAGGGGTGTGGGATATATCAGAGTGTTACAGTGAGGGGTGTGGGATATATCATAATGTTACAGTGAGGGGTGTGGGATATATCAGAGTGTTACAGTGAGGGGTGTGGGGTATATCAGAGTGTTACAGTGAGGGGTGTGGGATATATCAGACTGTTACAGTGAGGGGTGTGGGATATATCAGAGTGTTATAGTGAGGGGTGTGGGAGATATCAGAGTGTTACAGTGAGGGGTGTGTGTGATATATCAGAGTGTTACTGGGAGGGTGTGGGATATATCAGAGTGTTACAGTGAGGGGTGTGGGATATATCAGAGTGTTACAGTGAGGGGTGTGTGTGATGTATCAGAGTATTACAGTGAGGGGTGTGGGGTATATCACAGTGTTACAGTGAGGGGTGTGGGGTATATCAGAGTGTTACAGTGAGGGGTGTGGGATATATCAGAGTGTTACAGTGAGTGGTGTGGGATATATCAGAGTGTTATAGTGAGGGGTGTGGGATATATCAGTGTTACAGTGAGGGGTGTGGGATATATCAGAGTGTTACAGTGAGGTGTGTGGGGTATATCAGGGTGTTACAGTGAGGGGTGTGGGGTATATCAGAGTGTTACAGTGAGGGGTGTGGGGTATATCAGAGTGTTACAGTGTGGGGTGTGGGATATATCAGAGTGTTACAGTGAGGGGTGTGGGGTATATCAGAGTGTTACAGTGAGGGGTGTGGGGTATATCTGAGTGTTACAGTGAGGTGTGTGGGATATATCAGATTGTTACAGTGAGGGGTGTTTCGTATATCAGAGTGTTACAGTGAGGGGTGTGGGGTAAATCAGAGTGTTACAGTGCGGGGTGTGGGGTATATCAGAGTGTTACAGTGAGGTGTGTGGGGTATATCAGGGTGTTACAGTGAGGGGTGTGGGATATATCAGTGTTACAGTAAGGGGTGTGGGGTATATTAGAGTGTTAAAGTGATGGGTGTGGGATATATCAGAGTGTTACAGTAAGGGGTGTGGGGTATATCAGGGTGTTACAGTAAAGGGTGTAGGGTATATCAGGGTGTTACATTGAGGCGTGTGGGATATATCAGAGTGTTACAGTGAGAGGTGTGGGATATATCAGTGTGTTACAGTAACGGGTGTGGGATATATCAGAGTGTTACAGTGAGGGGTGTGGGATATATCAGAGTATTACAGTGAGGAGTGTGGGGTATATCAGAGTGTTACAGTGAGGGCTGTGGGGTATATCAGAGTGTTACAGTGAGGGCTGTGGGGTATATCAGAGTGTTACAGTGAGGGGTGTGGGATATATCAGAGTGTTACAGTGACGGTTGTGGGATATATCAGAGTGTTACAGTGAGGGTTGTGGGATATATCAGAGTGTTACAGTGAGGGGTGTGGGGTATATCAGGGTGTTACAGTGATGGGTGTGGGATATATCAGCGTGTTACTGTGAGGGGCGTGGGGTATATCAGGGTGTTACAGTGAGGGGTGTGGGGTATATCAGTGTTACAGTAAGGGGTGTGGGGTATATCAGTGTTACAGTGATGGGTGTGGGATACATCAGAGTGTTACAGTAAGGGATGTGGGGTATATCAGGGTGTTACAGTAAGGGGTGTGGGGTATATCAGGGTGTTACATTGAGGGGTGTGGGATATATCAGAGTGTTACAGTGAGGGGTGTGGGATATATCAGAGTGTTACAGTAAGGGGTGTGGGGTATATCAGGGTGTAACAGTGAGGGGTGTGGAATATATCAGTGTTACAGTAAGGGGTGTGGTGTATATCAGGGTGTTACAGTAAGGGGTGTGGGGTTTATCAGGGTGTTATAGTGAAAGGTGTGGGATATATCAGAGTGTTACAGTGAGGGATGTGGAATATATCAGAGTGTTACAGTGAGTGGTGTGGGATATATCAGAGTGTTACAGTGAGGTGTGTGGGATATATCAGAGTGTTACATTGAGGGGTGTGGGGTATATCAGAGTGTTACAGTGAGGGGTGTGGGATATATCAGAGTGTTACAGTGAGGGGTGTGGGATATATCAGAGTGTTACAGTGAGGGGTGTGGGGTATATCAGAGTGTTACAGTGAGGAGTGTGGGGTATATCAGAGTGTTACAGTGAGGTGTGTGGGGTATATCAGAGCGTTACAGTGAGGGGTATGGGTTATATCAGAGCGTTACAGTGAGGGGTGTGGGATATAACAGAGTGTTACAGTGAGGGGTATGGGGTATATCAGAATGTTACGGTGAAGGGTGTGGGGTATAACAGAGTGTTACAGTGAGGGGTATGTCAGAGTGTTACAGTGAGAGGTGTGGGATATATCAGAGTGTTACAGTGAGGGGTGTGGGATATATCAGAGTGTTACAGTGAGGGGTATATCAGAGTGTTACAGTGAGGGGTGTGGGGTATATCAGAGTGTTACAGTGAGGGGTGTGGGATATACCCGAGTGTTACAGTGAGGGGTGTGGAATATATCAGAGTGTTACAGTGAGGGGTGTGGGGTATATCAGAGTGTTACAGTGAGGGTTGTGGGGTATATCAGAGTGTTACAGTGAGGGGTGTGGGGTATATCAGAGTGTTACAGTGAGGGGTGTGGGATATATCAGAGTGTTACAGTGAGGGGTGTGGGATATATCAGAGTGTTACAGTGAGGGGTATGGGGTATATCAGAGTGTTACAGTGAGGGTTGTGGGGTATATCAGAGTGTTACAGTGAGGGGTGTGGGGTATATCAGAGTGTTACAGTGAGGGGTGTGGGATATATCAGAGTGTTACTGTGAGGGGTGTGGGGTATATCAGAGTGTTACAGTGAGGGGTGTGGGATATATCAGAGTGTTACAGTGAGGGGTGAGTGTGATGTATCAGAGTATTACAGTGAGGGGTGTGGGGTATATCAGAGTGTTACAGTGAGGGGTGTGGGGTATATCAGAGTGTTACAGTGAGGGGTGTGGGATATATCAGAGTGTTACAGTGAGGGGTGCGGGATATATCATAGTGTTACAGTGAGGGGTGTGGGATATATCAGAGTGTTACAGTGAGGGGTGTGGGGTATATCAGAGTGTTACAGTGAGGGGTGTGGGATATATCAGACTGTTACAGTGAGGGGTGTGGGATATATCAGAGTGTTATAGTGAGGGGTGTGGGATATATCAGAGTGTTACAGTGAGGGGTGTGTGTGATATATCAGAGTGTTACAGTGAGGGGTGTGTGTGATATATCAGAGTGTTACAGTGAGGGGTGTGGGATATATCAGAGTGTTACAGTGAGGGGTGTGTGTGATGTATCAGAGTATTACATTGAGGGGTGTGGGGTATATCAGAGTGTTACAGTGAGGGGTGTGGGGTATATCAGAGTGTTACAGTGAGGGGTGTGGGATATATCAGAGTGTTACAGTGAGTGGTGTGGGATATATCAGAGTGTTATAGTGAGGGGTGTGGGATATATCAGAGTGTTACAGTGAGGGGTGTGGGATATATCAGAGTGTTACAGTGAGGTGTGTGGGGTATATCAGGGTGTTACAGTGAGGGGTGTGGGGTATATCAGAGTGTTACAGTGAGGGGTGTGGGGTATATCAGAGTGTTACAGTGTGGGGTGTGGGGTATATCAGAGTGTTACAGTGAGGGGTGTGGGGTATATCAGAGTGTTACAGTGAGGGGTGTGGGGTATATCAGAGTGTTACAGTGAGGTGTGTGGGATATATCAGATTGTTACAGTGAGGGGTGTTTGGTATATCAGATTGTTACAGTGAGGGGTGTGGGGTATATCAGAGTGTTACAGTGAGGTGTGTGGGGTCTATCAGGGTGTTACAGTGATGGGTGTGGGATATATCAGAGTGTTACAGTAAGGGGTGTGGGGTATATCAGGGTGTTACAGTAAAGGGTGTAGGGTATATCAGGGTGTTACATTGAGGCGTGTGGGATATATCAGAGTGTTACAGTGAGAGGTGTGGGATATATCAGAGTGTTACAGTGAGGGGTGTGGGACATATCAGAGTGTTACAGTGAGGGGTGTGGGGTATATCAGAGTGTTACAGTGAGGAGTGTGGGGTATATCAGAGCGTTACAGTGAGGGGTATGGGTTATATCAGAGCGTTACAGTGAGGGGTATGTCAGAGTGTTACAGTGAGAGGTGTGGGATATATCAGAGTGTTACAGTGAGGGGTGTGGGATATATCAGAGTGTTACAGTGAGGGGTATATCAGAGTGTTACAGTGAGGGGTGTGGGGTATATCAGAGTGTTACAGTGAGGGGTGTGGGATATACCAGAGTGTTACAGTGAGGGGTGTGGAATATATCAGAGTGTTACAGTGAGGGTTGTGGGGTATATCAGAGTGTTACAGTGAGGGGTGTGGGGTATATCAGAGTGTTACAGTGAGGGGTGTGGGATATATCAGAGTGTTACAGTGAGGGGTGTGGGATATATCAGAGTGTTACAGTGAGGGGTATGGGGTATATCAGAGTGTTACAGTGAGGGGTGTGGGATATATCAGAGTGTTACAGTGAGGGGTGTGGGGTATATCAGAGTGTTACAGTGAGGGGTGTGGGATATGTCAGAGTGTTACAGTGAGGGATGTGGGGTATATCAGAGTGTTACAGTGAGGGGTGTGGGATATATCAGAGTGTTACAGTGAGGGGTGTGGGGTATATCAGAGTGTTACAGTGAGGGGTGTGGGGTATATCAGAGTGTTACAGTGAGGGGTGTGGCGTATATCAGAGTGTTACAGTGAGGGGTGTGGGGTATATCAGAGTGTTACAGTGAGGGGTGTGGTGTATATCAGAGTGTTACAGTGAGGGGTGTGGGGTATATCAGAGTGTTACAGTGAGGGGTGTGGGATATACCCGAGTGTTACAGTGAGGGGTGTGGAATATATCAGAGTGTTACAGTGAGGGGTGTGGGGTATATCAGAGTGTTACAGTGAGGGTTGTGGGGTATATCAGAGTGTTACAGTGAGGGGTGTGGGGTATATCAGAGTGTTACAGTGAGGGGTGTGGGATATATCAGAGTGTTACAGTGAGGGGTGTGGGATATATCAGAGTGTTACAGTGAGGGGTGTGGGGTATATCAGAGTGTTACAGTGAGGTGTGTGGGGTATATCAGAGCGTTACAGTGAGGGGTATGGGTTATATCAGAGCGTTACAGTGAGGGGTGTGGGATATAACAGAGCGTTACAGTGAGGGGTGTGGGGTATGTCAGAGTGTTACAGTGAGGGGTGTGGGGTATATCAGAATGTTACAGTGAAGGGTGTGGGGTATAACAGAGTGTTACAGTGAGGGGTATGTCAGAGTGTTACAGTGAGAGGTGTGGGATATATCAGAGTGTTACAGTGAGGGGTGTGGGATATATCAGAGTGTTACAGTGAGGGGTATATCAGAGTGTTACAGTGAGGGGTGTGGGGTATATCAGAGTGTTACAGTGAGGGGTGTGGGATATACCCGAGTGTTACTGTGAGGGGTGTGGAATATATCAGAGTGTTACAGTGAGGGGTGTGGGGTATATCAGAGTGTTACAGTGAGGGTTGTGGGGTATATCAGAGTGTTACAGTGAGGGGTGTGGGGTATATCAGAGTGTTACAGTGAGGGGTGTGGGATATATCAGAGTGTTACAGTGAGGGGTGTGGGATATATCAGAGTGTTACAGTGAGGGGTCTGGGGTATATCAGAGTGTTACAGTGAGGGGTGTGGGATATATCAGAGTGTTACAGTGAGGGGTGTGGGGTATATCAGAGTGTTACTGTGAGGGGTGTGGGATATATCAGAGTGTTACAGTGAGGGGTGTGGGGTATATCAGAGTGTTACAGTGAGGGGTGTGGGATATATCAGAGTGTTACAGTGAGGGGTGTGGGGTATATCAGAGTGTTACAGTGAGGGGTGTGGGGTATATCAGAGTGTTACAGTGAGGGGTGTGGGGTATATCAGAGTGTTACAGTGAGGGGTGTGGCGTATATCAGAGTGTTACAGTGAGGGGTGTGGGGTATATCAGAGTGTTACAGTGAGGGGTGTGGTGTATATCAGAGTGTTACAGTGAGGGGTGTGGGGTATATCAGAGTGTTACAGTGCGGGGTGTGGGATATATCAGAGTGTTACAGTGAGGCGTGTGGGATATATCAGAGTGTTACAGTGAGGGGTGTGGGATATATCAGAGTGATACAGTGAGGGGTGAGGGATATATCAGAGTGTGACAGTGAGGGGTGTTGGGTATATCAGAGTGTTACAGTGAGGGGTGTGGGGTATATCAGAGTGTTACAGTGAGGGGTGTGGGATATATCAGAGTGTTACAGTGAGGGGTGTGAGAGATATCAGAGTGTTACAGTGAGGGGTGTGGGGTATATCAGAGTGTTACGGTGAGGGGTGTGGGGTACATCACTGTGTTACAGTGAGGGGTGTGGGATATATCAGAGTGTTACAGTGAGGGGTGTGGGGTATATCAGAGTGTTACAGTGAGGGGGTGGGGAGGTGAGGGGCGGGGGGTGAGGGATATATCAGAGTCTCACGGTGGGACTGTCCCTGTCTCTGCCCCAGTTCCTACCTGGATATTTGTAGGGAACAGCCTTGTTCAGACGAGCCTGTGTCTCTGCCATTGGACTCACCGCTGCTGTGATTAACGCTGTAAAACATCACACCCACCATAACCATCAGACACACTCAGCAACCCGGAACCGGCACTGAGGGGTTGTACTGACCCCTTGCTGGGGGGAGGGGGATGGGTCTCCCCGTGGGGACTGACCCCTCGCTGGGGGGGAGGGAGGGGGATGGGTCTCCCCGTGGGGACTGACCCCTCGCTGGGGGGGGAGGGGGATGGGTCTCCCCGTGGGGACTGACCCCTCGCTGGGGGGGGAGGGGGATGGGTCTCCCCGTGGGGACTGACCCCTCGCTGGGGGGAGGGGGGAGGGGGATGAGTCGCCCCGTGGGGACTGACCCCTCGCTGGTGGGAGGGGGATGGGTCTCCCTGTGGGGACTGACCCCTCGCTGCGGTGAGGGGGATGGGTCTCCCCGTGGGGACTGACCCCTCGCTGGGGTGCGGGGAGGAGGATGGGTCTCCCCCTGGGGGCTGACCCATCGCTGGGGGGGGGGAGGGGGATGGGTCTCCCCGTGGGGACTGACCCCTCGGCTGGGGGGAGGGAGAGGGGGATGGGTCTCCCTGTGGGGACTGACCCCTCGCTGGGAAGGGAGGGGGATGGGTCTCCCCGTGGGGACTCTCTCTCTCTGCCCTCCAAAACCCCCTCTCTCTGCCCCCCAGCACCCTTCTCTCTGCCCCCCCAACACCCTTCTCTCTGCCCCAACACCCCTCTCTCTGCACCCCCAACACCCCTCTCTCTGCCCCCCAAACCCCTCTCTCTGCCCCAACACCCCCTCTCTCTGCCCCAACACCCCCTCTCTCTGCCCCAACACCCCCTCTCTCTGCCCCAACACCCCCTCTCTCTGCCCCCAACACCCCTCTCTCTGCCCCAACACCCATCTCTCTGCCCCCCCCCCCAACACCCCTCTCTCTCTTGCCCCCCAACACCCCCTCTCTCTGCCCCAACACCCCTCTCTCTGCCCCAACACCCCTCTCTCTGCCCCAACACGCCTCTCTCCTGCCCCCCAACAGCCCTCTCTCTGCCCCAACACCCATCTCTCTGCCCCCCCAACACCCCTCTCTCTGCCCCCTAACCCCCTCTCTCTGCCCACAACACCCCTCTCTCTGCCCCAACACCCCCTCTCTCTGCCCCCCAACACCCCCTCTCTCTGCCCCCCAACACCCCTCTCTCTGCCCCAAACACCCATCTCTCTGCCCCCCCGAACACCACCTCTCTCTGCTCCCCCAACACCCCCTCTCTCTGCCCCCCCAACACTCCCTCTCTCTGCCCCCCCTAACACCCCCTCTCTCTGCCCCCCCAACACCCCCTCTCTCTGACCCCAAAACCCCTCTCTCTGCTCCCCAACACCCCTCTCTCTGCCCCAACACCCCTCTCTCTGCCCCAACACCCCTCTCTCTGCCCCAACACCCCCTCTCTCTGCCCAACACCCCGCTCTCTGCCCCCCAACATCCCCTCTCTCTGCCCCCCAACATCCCCTCTCTCTGCCCCAACACCCCCTCTCTCAGCCCCCCAACACCCCCTCTCTCTGCCCCGCAACACACCTCCCTCTGCCCCAACACCCCTCCCCTCTGCCCCAACACCCCTCTCTCTGCCCCCCAACACCCCTCTCTCTGCCCCCCCAACACCCCTCTCTCTGCCCCCCAACACCCCTCTCTCTGCCCCAACACCCCTCTAACTTGCCCCAACACCCCTCTCTCTGCCCCAACACCCCTCTCTCTGCCCCAACACCCCTCTCTCTCTGCCCCAACACCCCCTCTCTCGCCCCCCCCCAACACCCCCTCTCTCGGCCCCCCCAACACCCCTCTCTCTGCCCCCCCAACACCCCTCTCTCTGCCCCAACACCCCTCTCTCTGCCCCCCAACACCCCTCTCTCTGCCCCAACACCCCTCTCTCTGCCCCAACACCAATCTCTCTGCCCCAACGCCCCTCTCTCTGCCCCCCCCCAACACCCCCTCTCTCTGCCCCACCAACACCCCCTCTCTCTGCCCCCCAACACCCCCTCTCTCTGCCCCAACACCCCTCTCTCTGCCCCAACACCCCTCTCTCTGCCCAACACTCCTCTCTCTGCCCCAACACCCCTCTCTCTGCCCCAACACCCCTCTCTATGCCCCAACACCCCTCTCTCTGCCCCCCCAACACCCCTCTCTCTGCCCCCCAACACCCCTCTCTCTGCCCCCCCAACAGCCCTCACTCTGCCCCAACACCCCCTCTCTCTCTGCCCCCCAAACCCCTCTCTCTCTGCCCCCCAAACTCCTCTCTTTCTGCCCCCCAAACTCCTCTCTCTCTGCCCCCCAACACCCTCTCTCTCTGCCCCCCAACACCTCTCCTCTATGCCCCCCAACACCCCTCTCTCTGCCCCAACAACCCCCTCTCTCTCTGCCCCAACACCCCCTCTCTCTGCCCCCCAACACCCTCTCTCTGCCCGCCCAACACCCCCTCTCTCTGCCCCCAACACCCCCTCTCTCTGCCCCAACACCCCCTCTCTCTGCCCCAACACCCCTCTCTGACCAACACCTCTCTCTGCCCCCCAACACCCCTTTCTCTGTCCCCCCAACACACCCTCTTTCTGCCCCAACACCCCTCTCTCTGCCCCCCCAACACCCCTCTCTCTGCCCAACACCCCTCTCTCTGCCCCAACACCCCTCTCTCTGCCCCCCAACACCCCCTCTCTCTGCCCCAACACCCCTCTCTCTGCCCAA